>BRDA01000227.1:0-14194 GCA_036984385.1 Crenuchus spilurus | reverse complement strand
TAAATCCAATCTAAAATCATACCTTTCCTCTACCATCTTTCATTCTCTGTAGTGCTTTTGTGTAAGATTATTATTATTATTATTATTATTATTATTATTATTATTATTATTATTATTATTATTTACTTCATGTAATTTGAAAAAGAAGTGAAAGCCAGAAACTTAAATTAAATGACAGTTTGACATGTTAAAATATATATATAAAAAATGAGGTTTGTGACATTATTATTTTGGAGAAAATGGAGGAATAAATAAAGGCAACATTATAATGATTTTATCCTGAAAAAGGAAGAATTGTTATGCATAATAATTGATGTTCTTAAGATCTATTGTTTAAATATGGAGCTTGTAATAATAATAATAATAATAATAATAATAATAATAATAATAATAATAATAATAATAATATTTGTTGCTGTTGTTGTTATTATTGGTATTTACATATGAATTCATTTGTTAATTATTATTGGCTTTATACTGTATTGGTACACAGTTCTGTGTGCCTAATGGAAATAGTTCTTATGATTTATATGTTCATATGTTCATAGTCATTAGCAAATGGGGTTTGAAAGTGCACGCAATCATGGAACATTTCACTAATCCTTTACTTTAATTCAATATAAAATAAAATAGCAGTTTAACAGTGAGTTATTTTCCATTTCTAAGCAGTTACCTGATCAGAGTCATTAACTGTAATTTTCAGGCCTCTGAGTATCTCCCCTTCTGGCGGGTGCTCATACATGGTCAGCTCAAACTTGTTCTGTGGTCCATTTTCACCATAGAAAGTTGGTGGGTGGTTGTTGAGATCCACCACTCGGATGGTCACTGTGGTGATGGCGTAGTCAAGCAATTGGTTTTCCAGCCCGACCTCTGATGCCTGGTTTAGAAATAGAGAAAGAAAATCTATACTTTCAAGATGTACTGTATTTGTGTCATATCCAATATGCCTATACTACAGTAACGTACCTTGACTTTGATTTCATACAATTCGTTTTTCAGTTGGACAGGATACACAGTCAAGGTAATGCATCCACTTGAGCTGTTCATGTTGAAGGAGTCATCACTTCCTAATTATTAAAAGAGAAAAAGACAAACGCAAGATTGTCCTTTGTCATAACTAAGAATACATGATGCATTCCTTTGAGCACAGTATGCTTTTGTGTTTATACTGCTTACCATTAACAATAGAGTAGTGAATGGGGTTGGGGTTGCCTTGATCACCATCTTTTGCAAACACAGTGAATATCTCTGACCCCTGAACATAAATATGTAAAGCTCAATCAAAAAAACATACACAGCACAAGGCATTATCTAAAAGTATTACGATGATATTTTCAAATATAATTATTTGGGTAATTTATAATACGGCATAAATTCAAAAGTGCATTTCCCAACGGAAACGTAAAATGGTTGTGCAGTTGCCACCTCCAGGCAGCTTAAAGACTGCTGCTGTATGGTCACTAAGTACAACTTTTTGCTAGGTAGTTGATATGGTCTTGCTAATTGGTTGCTATGGTGTTGCTAACTGGTATTCCAGATGGTTGCTGTGGTGTTGCAAAATGATTATAAGGGGGTTACTATGGCATTGATTGGTGGTTGCTATAGTATCCCATGGAGCAGATATGCTGTTGCTAAGAGATAGTAAAGTGGTTGCTATATTGTTACTAAGTGGATGTTAGCTCATTGCTATGATTTTGTTAATTATAACTGATAATACTGCATAACTAGAAATGTGAAATTCCTAAAGGAAATATAGAAAGGTTGCACAGCGGCTGTTGTTGCCACTTTCAGACAGTTGCTAGGCTGTTGGTTGTTCAGTAAGGTTCAACTTCTTGCTAGATGGTTGCTATGAAGTTGTTAAGTTGCTGCTTGGTGGTTGCTATGGTATCATAGTTGGTTGCTATAGTGTTGCGAAGTAGTTGATATTGTGTTACTAGGCAGCTGCTATAGTGCTGCTAAGTGGTTACTATGTATTCTACGTGGTTACTAT
Organism: Crenuchus spilurus; assembly: GCA_036984385.1. NCBI lineage: Eukaryota > Metazoa > Chordata > Actinopteri > Characiformes > Crenuchidae > Crenuchus > Crenuchus spilurus. The sequence goes on along the minus strand of BRDA01000227.1, from coordinate 12,204 downwards.
GATATCCTAGTTGGTTGCTATAATGTTGCAAAGTGGATGATATGGTGTTGCTATGTGTTGCTATAGTGTTGTTAAGGGATAGCTAAGTGGTTGATAAGTGGTTGCTATGGTGTTGACAGGTTGCTGTTATAGTGTTGCTAAGAGGTTACAATGGATTCCAGGTAGCTATTATGGCATTGCTATGTGGTTGCTATGGTGTTGCTAAGTGGTTACAATGCATTCCAGGTGGTTACTATGGTGTTGCTATGTGGTTGCTATGGTGTTACTAAGTGGTTGCTGTCATAAACTAGGTGGTTGTGATGGTGTTTCTCAGTGGTTGCTGTGGAGTTGCAAAGTGTTTACAATGTATTCCAGGTGGTTGCCATGGTGTTGCTAGGTGGTTGCTGTAGTAGGTGTGATGCTATTGATTTGCAATGCTAAACCATAATTATTTGACTAAAACAATTTACTCTGTTCAACATAAACACTAACATCTACAATTGTTTTAGACATTTTTCTCATCACATTATCTGACATTCCTGAGGTACATACAGGGACTGAAACTTCATAGACATATCCAAAGTACGGCGTTCCCACAAAGCTAGGAGGAGAGTCCTGGGCATCGAGGACGTTGATGGTTATGGTTGCCGATGAGGTCATCACCTGATGCTTTTCATTATATTTTCCACCACCATCCTGAACACAGGTCACAGGAAGCAATAGTCAGGTGTATAAAACTCCACTTATGCTGTATGTTACTGTAAGTCAATACGTCAGCTAATGTATATAACATTGAAATGGTATTTAGTGGATTTCAGCTACACTGAAAAGAGGCATGATCATCCAAAAAAGTTTGTGGGCACCCCTTTCTTATGAATGCATTCAGCTACGTTCACACAGATGTACACACAGCTTGTCCAGTCCCTGTAGAGAAGTACTGCCAAAAGAATAAGACTCTCTGGAGAAGCTACTGGCACCATGTTTAATGCCAGGTGTGGGCTAGAGGGATATTCCCAGCATTGAGCTGTAGAACTACTGTTCTCTGTTCTATTCAATATTTTTAGGATGAGTTGATGGAGTTGGGGATGAAGTGGTGCTGGTACAATGCTCCAGAAAGCTTCCCTTGGACAGTAGAGAGAGTTACTCCAACAAAAGCAGAATAAACTCTTTTTGATTTCTGAAGAAACAATGAATGAGCAAATATCCCTATACTTTTGTCCTTAGAGTGTGAGGCTAAGACAAGATCCACTTTGATTATTATCAAATTAAAATGATTATGTGGGAAAAAATATTGAATACATACATTTGGTAAATTTTCAAAATTAGGCTCTCAATACGGCACTGCACTATATAACAGTTGTTTCTTTTGAAGATCAGAAGACTTTCAATGCCTTTCACTTTGATTTTAAGTCAAATCTAAAAATAAATTACCATATTTAATCATTTTTAGCACTTTAAGCTTTAGTGATTACCGTACTAAACTTTTCTAATTAGGTTTAGATCAGAGGACAGTGATATCATTTAGATGCTTCTATTCCTGTGCAGACTCTGATTAGAGCTTCTCACTTCTGTGTATAGTACAGTTAACTTAAATCTCACTCTAATTCTGCTAGATAATCTCTGACATGCTTCTATCTGTAATGATCTCACTGAATAATCTGAATACTTCTGCCTAATGAGGCTCACTATACTGAACTAGGATGGATCTATTTCTATAATCATCTCTTTTGCCATCTGCTGTCCTTCATTTGAGTCTTGGTTCTTCTTCATCCTCCAGCACTTAGACAGTCCTCCTTGTCTCAGGCTCATTCATAGTGTGCTTGAACCCAGAAACAATGCACTGACCTGTAGTGCAAGCACTGAGCACTGGTGAACTGTTTAGACAATTAGTGTTTTGCTGTAGACCTCACCTTTGCAACTACAGTGACAAAATGTGTCCTGGAGGTTTCGTAGTCAAGATATTCACCAGGTTTGATGCGAAGGACTCCACTATGGCCATCTATTGTGAACTTGGTATTAGGAGTGCTCTGGAGAACAATGAATCAGTAATTACAGTCATACATCACAAAATTTAATGTCATTGTAATTTAATTGTTGTTGAACATGTAATTAAAAATGTAAACTGTCATATTTTTGTTTTATTGTTGATCATTTTGGCTTATAGCTAATATGTTGGCTGCAACATGAATGAAATTTTTATTTCAGAGGTGGGGGGAGCACAACTGGCTTGATTTGAGGGGTGTTGTGCATTGCAGGCTTGAACTATTATTATTAATTATTAATAAATATGAATGCATTACTTAACAATTATTAATAATTATGTTACATACACATACATATATACACATACCCATATACATTTAAAATATTTTATTAAGAATTACTAGTTACTATTAATAATATACTAATAATAACTATTAATCATGAATAAAATATTAAGACATTTTAAATATTATTGCACTATTAAAGGCATGAAGCATAAAATTATCACCCAATTCTGTTTAACCTTGTCAACTTCACTCCAACTCATTACCACCAATTTTACACTTATTTTTGGAATGTATGGTAAACAGACCTAATTTATATAAAATTATACATAATTTTTTTTGTAAAAAAAAAATGCAGAAATTCTGATTTATTTTGACAATAGTTAAACTTCTAAATGGATGGCTTTTCACAGACTGGTAGATGCACGCACACAGACACCAATTCTAATGTCAATGTTAATGGATTTTAATATGAAACCTCTGATTAAAATCCTTTCAGCTGATGTGACAGGCAGAATAAATGTACATCATTTTAACTACTTACAGTGGCAGATGAACACTGACTGCTGGTCAACGCGCAAAACACCAGTTTACAAGTACAGATGGTGTTTGATGGAGTGAAGTGCTCTAAAGTCTCAGCTGTGTTGACTTTGGACTTGGTAAAACACAGTGGACCAACACCAGCACCTCAAACCATCACAGACTGCAGAAACTGCACACTGGACTTCAGACACCTTGGATTCAATGTCTCTCAGACTCTAGGAGCTGATTTCTAAAGAACTTTTAACTGAAAAGAGGACTTTGGACCAGTTCTTGTTCTTCTTAGCCCCAGGTAAGACACTTCTGACATTGTCTCTGGTTGATATTAGGAATGTGGCAGTTGTAGCTCTGAGAGATACACAGTATTTATACTGTTTGAATAGACATTTACTCAAACTCACAATCACATATTATCATTTGAGATACTGGATGAGCTATAAGCCAAATTGATCAACATTAATACATGGATGACAATTTACATTTTTTTTAATACAGTGTCACTATATACAAATAGCATCCACAGTTCTCAGCTTCAGAGGGTTAAAGAACCTCATTATTTGCATTTGCAGCAATTGATAATTGATTGTTTTGAGGTTTGTTTAGTATTCACAGATTTAATGTTTATAATCACACCTGTAAGAAGTATGTGACACTCCCTCCCGAGCCCAGGTCTTTATCCACAGCGTGAACTTTAAAAATGCTGCTTCCTGCCTCAGTATCCTTCAACATAACACAAATAACACAGTGTTATCAGCATGAAAATGACTATATGCCACTAATTACATTACAATGCATTCGTACAGGGGAATAGACTAGCAAAGAAACAGTAGCATCAGTTTCTCTAGCAAAGTACACAGAGTGTTTACTTTTTAAACACTATTTAATAAAAGATACCATGACAGTGAGTAGGAGGGGACTAAGGACTAGCCCTGGAGTGCCACCACTAACACCACACACCTGGGGCAGATTAGAGGTGGAGCTGCAAGGAGTCTGATAAAAGGACTGTGATATGTGGTGGGTGAACATGTCATCTGAGCTTTATATACTCTCTAGCATCTGTGAGTTGTCTCTGTGCTAAGCTAAACTGCCTGGTCATTATGGCCACAGGCCTCCCCTAAGGGGTGTAGTACTACAATACACCATATGAACTGAAAAGGCAACAGTGCATTTTATTGTGAAACTGACCTCATTGACACTGATGATAAATGGTAGGTTGAGGAACTCAGGTTTTTCATCATTAGCATCTGAGACAAACACTCGACCCTTCTCCACCACCTGAGAACATAAAAACAACAGATCAGTTATTACCAGTTACATTAGAATTTGAAGCATATTTTTGCAGATTATGTAGATTTAAGATGTGTCTCAATCAAAAGAAATGTTGTCCCTTTATAACCAACCAAATAAAGTATTAACCCTATAAAACCATGCGTATCATATTTGACACAGTTGATTTTTAAGCCCTCTTCATCATCTGTGTGATAAATCATCTTGCATCATTTATTACTGTATAAACAATAATATATGTTTTAAAACATTAATTAAATTAATATGAAAATGCTGATGTATACAATCTGATACATGTCTGCTGCCCCCTGGTGGATTACTCATGCACTGCCTGCATCAGGGAATACATGCAGATTTCCAAGTTTGAAATGATGAGCAAAATTATAAAGGAAACTCCGTGTATAGAGGTTTAAAAAAGTTGTGTTCTGTATGTTTTTCTTTGATTAAATCATGTGTGAAATAGATTGTGAATGTACCAAATATGATACAAAACAAAACTGCAATTTATTATTATTTTTGTTACTGAAGGTCAAATAAACAGAACAGTTACAAAGAATTAGAGTTTTCTGGCTTTATTGTGGTAAGTAATGCAAGTAATAAAATAAAAATAATTTTTAATTTAATGAAATTGTAAAAAAAATCTAACAAATGAAGGAAGGGCATTTTATTTTTAATATTTTAAAAAGTTGCTTTGTTAGATTACCGGTAATACGTTTTTTTGTGTTTATTTAAATTACTAAAACTAAAAAAAGTTAAAAAGGAAACGTGGTAAGTTTTACCTTATTCCTGCCATCAGTGATGCTCACAAGCACAGCAATTTCATCTTCTGTCTAAACAAATAAGAAAGTCATGATAACAGGAATGATCTTATTCAGGGAAATGCAGGTTACAGACATCTCACACATGGTTCAGAGAACAGTCTGGTAGATGAGGCTCACCTCTCTGTCAAGCGGTGCGATCAGAGTGACCTTGCCAGATTTGGGGTCCACTCGGAAGTACTCCTTAGAACCTCTTTCAAAGGTCAAGCCATACCTGACACTGTCCCCCTCTGGGTCTGTACCATTCAGAGTGTACACATGATCTCCTGAGCAAGATATGCAAGGACAACATCAGCTGAGAAAAGGACGTGTTGTACTTCAGTCTAAAAACAATAATCATATCTAATGTTAAAAGTGAAGTGAATTGTTTTGAACAATGAACAAAATGACCATATGAGGTGTGACATGAGAGAAACAGAAACAGCTGAGATACAGCAATTCTATTTTTTGTGTCCTGTATTCATGGGAGGAGGTCAACTTGACCCTTTTGCAAGGACGTACTGAGAAATGTTTTCTTGTTTGCCCTTCTGAGAATATTCTCAAGTGGCCCTTTAGTGCTAATGTGGTCAGAGCACTTTGACCTCTTGGTAATTGTTTTTCAATATACTCATCATGATCACACGCCACATGCACAGATAAAATAATGAGAGATATTAATCCATAAGAAACCTTAATCAACAATATTAATCATTAGAAAATTAGATATTAGTCCATAAACAACCTCAATAAAACACTATTAATAATTAAACAAAGGAGATATTAGCCCAAAAGATGCACAGTATTTATGTTTGAATAGTCATTTACTTAAACTCACAATTAAATATTCTAATATATTGACTGAATTTTCATAAGTTATAAGACATACTAATCAACATTAAAATAAAAATACAGTATGTCACTTCCAGACATGCCTTGGCTGGTCAACTACATTTGAGAAGACACAGTGATGTGACAGTATAATAGAAGTCACATCAAGTTTTTTTTATGAATATTCTATGATAAGGGAAGAACCAACTTCCAAAAAATGAGACATGCAGTAAGCAATCACATAATTAAGATGAACAAATTTGCCAATGTGATTTTCACACAACGGAATTTGACCTCCGCCTTTAACCCATTCGTGCAGTGAAACACAAACACACACTAGTGAACACAGTAGGCTGTGAGAATTTGTGCCCGAAGCGGTGGGCAGCCCTTATCTACCGGCGCCCAGGGAGCAGTTAGGGGTTGTGTGACTTGCTCAAGAGCACTACAGTCATGTCCTGTCTGGGGATCAATCTGGCGCCCTTCTGGTCACAAGACCAGATCCTAACCACCAGGCCATGGCTGCCCCCATAGAGATATCTGTTTTCAGGTATTGTATGTAGTGAAGTCTGCCATGTCCAGGTGATCTCTCATTATGTATTTGTGATCATTTGACTGGGTTGCGCTTGACTTGTTTATGAATTGTGCTCCTCCTTCTCTTCTTCAGGGCAGAATAAACAAGGCCAGAGCTATATTTGTAGGCAATTCTGTCCACAGGAAACAAAGACTGGAGGTGTTTTAACTGGTGAATGAGCCAGCATGTGTTATACCAATCAACACCTTCTGTTTCGCAAAGACTTAACTTTCAAACAGGCTGCACAGTAAAATTACTTATGTAGAACTAGCATATGGGTGTTAATTTTAGTCCAGGTTACATGGTACTGGAGGGCACTTGGCTCAAGCGATGACTGGTAGACTGATACCTGTTCATTATAGAGGTTAACTAGTCCACTGTGGCTCTGTACCACTAACTGGAGTTGTTGTTCTCCTCTGGCAGCAATTGTCCATGGGGCACCAATGTTATGCCATTGGGAGACACTCAGTGCAAGAGAAGTCCATTCTCAGAACACCTTCACTACGACGGCTCTAGAGCATCCAACAAAGTTAGTGGTTTCTGAGATACTACCACCACCATGCTTCACCCGGTACCCTATTATCATGTTCTTTTGGACATCAGTCAAATCACGTCCTTTGTCCATGATGATGGTTTTACACTCTGCTACATCTGAATCGTTTGATTACTTATTATATGTGCAGTAAACCCTGTCATGTAGCATTTGTGGCCCAGCCCATGTACATTCCAAACCAGAGGACCACCAACACCCTGCCCAATGCAAATAAAACCCCACCCATACTAGAAAGCCACCAAATACACCAAAACTCCAACCAGTACAACAAAAACCCAACCCTATACAATCCAGACCACACTCATTATGACTAAAACCCTGCCTAATACAGTCAAAACTCTTCCCAGCATAACAAAAACCCAACACAATACAATCAAAACACCACCTATGCATCCAAAACATCACTAAATACCGTCACCACCTCACTCATACAACCAAAACACCCAGTACAACAAAAACCCCACCTAATACAGCAAAACACCACCCAGTATAACAAAAATTTCACATAATACAACAAAAACCAGGTGTAAACTGGGTTTTTACCAGCATAACACAGAACCTGACATGTTCTTTTGCTAAACTTAAGTACTCACCTACTGGTGTGTCCTCAGCAATGCTAAACAGTGCCATGTTTCCATTGGTGCTGCTGGGGCCATTGTCATAGAAGTAAGGAGCAAAGTCTGACTGTCCTGGAAAAATGCATATAAATATATCAATAAATATCTGCATATGAAAAAACTGCATTATAATACAGAAGCAGTTATGAATGATGCTGCAACTTTAGAGAGTCTTACAAGAGCTCCATTAAAAAAATAAACATAAGAGTCTCTGGTAGCTGGTACAGACCAGTGTTTGTGTGTAACTCCCTGTGATTTACAGTGTAATTTCACAGAACGTACAATGTTACCTAAACATATGAGTCAGTACATATAAAATACTTACTGGTTCTTAGTGGCACAGGTACAACATGATGTCCTGAATCACACTGAGACCTCAACAAAAATCTGATGTATTTTTACAGTAACAGCTGGGTATTTTTAGGTGACTATTATGTTCTAGTGTTTGTTAGAAAAAGTGGAATGTCTTGTCTGTTTAAAAACATCTAAGTTTAGTGTAAAAAAGTGTAAATATGATGGGTCACCATTTGTTTAATACTGTAATGGTCTTTCTACCACTTTTCCCAAAGACCTGCTGTGTAAAGTGAAGATGTTCAGTCAAGACCTGTTTTGAGTATTTATTTTAAAACTAGAGCTAAGACTAACATTTCTAACAAGACCTCAATTGTCAATTGAAATGCACACAAACATACACAATCAAATCACATCCAGGTTTAATTAAGGTCTCAGCTACTATGTGATTTAGGACAGTACCTACAGTTACAGTGGTGGTGCTTGAAAGTTTGTGAATATTGGATTGTTTTCTATAATAAATATATGACCAGTCTAATATTTGTATCACATTTGTTTGATTTGATTCTTTTTAACTATCTGATGAAGTTTTAGATCAAATTTATACAGAAATATAAAAAATTATAAAGGGTTCATAAACTTTCAAGCACCTGTACATACCAGGAGGATCCAGTAAGTCTTGTGTTTGTGCTGATTCATAGAGGGAAGTTAATTACTACGTTCACATTATAAGCTACATTGCTTAAATCCGATTTTTTGCTCAGATCAGATTTAACTATATTGACTGTTCACATTCACAAATGTAAGTGACTGTTTCTGTAATGTGAAGGAATCTGTCATTGAAACGGCTCGCATGCGCACGTTGATACGTGTATACACGTCGCCTTCGTCACCAACAACAAAAAACGTCACATTTGTGTAGGGTTGCCAGATTTGTAAAATACATTAGTCGGTAAAACTTCAGAGTTGGCGGTTTGCAGAGTGTTCGCACAAAATAAGAGATTGAATTAGACAGTTAGATTTGAAAAATATTTACGTTTTAAAGCTCATTGAAATGTATGTGTCACTTTAGGTTTTGGACTAGTTTCCGTTTGTGTGGTGTGACTTTCTTTTACAAAAATCGGTGGAAGTTTGGGGAGAATCTGGCAACCCAGGATTTGTAAGACCACTGATTTTAGTAAAGCTGGTAAAACAGACGTGTGTAAGTAGCTGATTTTGGTATGTTGTTTTGCTCAGGAGGACAGTGAACAGGTGGTGGGCTGTACATAATCAGGTGAAGAAGGTGAATAAATGCAATCTGGCTGCATTTGACAGCGACGTGAGTATATTTGCGTGCAAGCATAATATCTGATCTAGGACCAGAAAGTGACTCAAATCTGATTTGAATTTGACACGTCCACACAGCCCTGAAAAGATCAGACCTGAGCCACATTAGATTTGATTCTCTAACAAGATTTGAGTCACTTCAGCCTGGTAATGTGAACGTAGCCTGTGTTATAGGGAGCAAGCCTTTTTTATACATGAAAGAATGGTGCACCAAATAATCAGAATTACACAATTTGCCCTTATTTCAAAAAGTCTGCACTTTGTTCATATATTATATATAATATAATAATATAATAAGAGTCTGATAATGGGTGATATAGACCAAAGCAAAAAAACAAACAAACAAAAAAAAAACATGCCAGTTGACTATGTTTAGGCTAAGGCCAACATTGTGCAAATTAGATTTTTGGTGAACTATTCTTTCAAAATAACATTGTAAGCAAAACTGATTCGATAGCAAACAGTCCATCAGTATGAATGTCTTATGAATAAACAAGACTAGAAGTTCAGTTTCAGGTATAAAGGTAATAAACTGCCAAGCCAAAAGCCAACATATTTGAGCATCTTTATAAAAATATAAATTTGCGTTCATAATTTAATTCTAAAAGCTAAGCTGACATATTTTAATTAATGATATTTAAAGTGACATATTTCAAATCTTTTTTAGTTTTAATGTTGATAATGTTTGAACAGTAATTTAATTTTGAGATTATGGATTAATGTTCATGATTTACAAGCCAAAAAAATGGTTTGAAATCAGTAAATCATTTCATTTTTTAATTAACTGATGAACAAAAATGAGCTTTTCATGATGTTCTAATTTTTTATCTGGCACTGATGACATTTCATAGCAATCAATCCATTCAATACATTTTTATGAATATAGAGTATAATGCCTATTGCATGTTTAGAGGCATTAAACTGCAAAGCCAAGAAGCCAGTACAGAGCTGGAAACAGGAGATGTTTCAATGTCACTCACTTGCTATATTTGCATGCAGGCACAACAAAGACAGAAAAGGTTGTAAATACATGAAAGCATCAGTGGGAAAACAGTGTTATACATATTCTAGTGCATCTCCAAAAATGAGAATATGGTGAAAAAGGACATTTGTGTGCATAATTGAATTTAAAAATGTAAACTGTCATATAAATTTATATCATTAAAGTGACATAAAGGAACATTTTTAGTTTTAATGTTGATACTGTTTGAATAGACATTAACTCAAAATGAAATGAAACTGCACACTGGACTTCACACACCTTGGATTCTGTGTTTGTCACACTCTAGGAGCTGATTTACTAATGAAATGCAAAATTGACTCTGAAAAGATGATACCTAGTCCAGGTAAGACACTTCTGATGTTGTCTCTGGTTCATGAGTGTTGATATTAGGAATGTGGCAGTTGTAGCTCTGAGAGATACACAGTATTTATACTGTTTGAGTAGTCATTTACTGAAAATCACAATCACATATTATCATCATTTAAGATATTAGATTTCCAAAAATGAACCAAAAGTTGAGCAAAAATGAACTTTTTCACAGTATTTGAATTTTGGGATGCAGCACTATACAGACACCCACCCAATCTTCCTGTGCTGTAGCCAAGCTGGACCCACATGAAGGCTGTAAGACCTCAGCAGTGGGGATTTTGCTGTACTTATGGGATTAATCAGGGCAATGACAGCTCTGGAGCTGCAGCCGATAGCTAACTAACCTCTTCCCTCCTTTGAAAAGACTTTCCACAAGACAAAGCCCAACTTACCGAGGTGGATGTGAAGTAAGAGTAGGATGAGTGTGTGTGGACTCTTCATCCTGCGGGCAGAGTGTGTATGTACAGGAGGCTCATACGGAGAGCTGGAGGCAGACGCAGTGGAAGCTTGTGTCCTTCTGGAGACGTCTTCCAGCCTGGCTGAGCTGAGCCGGAGAAGGGCGCAGCAGCTTCACACACTAATCCAGTGACGTATCCTACAGTCATCTGTGAGTGTGTGTTCTCACTTGAAGCTCCTGACACTATCTGTGACCAAAACACACTCTCACACTCACACACCAAGGTGATACAGCTCATTACTCATTAGATATCTGCCAAAAGCAAAACATGTAATTACATCTTTAAAAATCTTGTTACATAATTTCACAATCTGAGATGCATCTTTAAAGTTACATCATGAAAAAGTTAAAAATTTTATTCAAAAAGGTAAACTGTGATATAATTCACATTCATTACATGTAAAATGACATTTTCAGACCTTTTAAGTTTTAATGTTGATCACTAAGACTTATGATGTTCAGTAGTAGTGTTGGCACTGTAGGCAGCTGCTAAGCATCTCCATAAAGCTTGTCAGCAGATGGAAGCAGGAAGTGCTGTAAAATCTGAACTGTGTTGACTTTGGACTTGGTGTACCAACACCAGCACCTCAAACCTTCACAGACTGCAGAAACTGTACACTGGACTTCAGACACCTTGGATTCTGAGTCTCTCAGACTGTAGGATCTGATTTACTAATGAAAAGAGGACTTTGGACAAGTTCTGGTTCTCCTTAGTCCAGGTTCTGTTCTGACGTTGTCTCTGGTTTAGGAGTGTTGATATTAGGAATGTTGCAGTTGTAGTTCTGAGAGATGCACAATATTTACACTGTTTGAATAGGCATTTACTCACAATCACATTATCATTTGAGAGACTGGATCAGTTATACGTAGTGGGAAAAATAAGTATTTGATACACGGCCAATTTTGCAAGTTTTTCCCACCTACAAAGAATGGAGAGATCTGTAAATTTTATTGTAGGTACACTTCAACTGTGAGAGACAGAATCTAAAAAAATCCAGAAAATCACTTTGTATGACTTTGAAATAATTAATTTGCATTTTATTGCATGAATTTTTTTTTCTTTGGTTTTTGATCACCTACCAAACAACAAGAATTCTGGCTTTCACAGACCTGTTAGTTTTTCTTTAAGAAGCGCTCCTGTTCTGCACTCATTACCTGTATTAATTGCACATATTTGAACTTGTTACCTGTATAAATTGTATCAAATACTTATTGTCCCCATTGTGTAAGCCAAAGTGATTAACATTAAAATACAAAAGACTTGAAATATGTCACTTTGTGTAATATGATACACAAATGTTATAATATATATATATATA
>BRDA01000225.1:62338-83804 GCA_036984385.1 Crenuchus spilurus | reverse complement strand
AGAGGGAGGTTTGGGTTTCCCTGCTTAGACTGCTACCTCCGCGACCCGGCCCCGGATAAAGCGGTTGATAATGGATGGATGGATGGATTTTTGTTCCTACATTGTAAATGAACACTGAAGTTATCCAGACTCTGAGTGAACACATAATGAATCATGTAGTAAACTTAAAAGTGATAAACAAACCAAAACATGTTTTAGATTTTACTTCAAAGTAGACACACAACTACTGGCGTGTCACATACACACACAACTTGTGTGTACACCTGAGTGACAACCTCAGCTGGAGCAACAACACTTCCAGTCTGGTCAAGAAGGCACACCAGCGGCTCTACTTCCTCAGACGGCTGAGACGAGCTGTTCTCAGAATCTCAGTTTTCAGATCCTTCTACAGATGTGTGGTGGAGAGTGTCTAGTGCTCGAGCATCACTGTGTGGCATGGCAGCTGCTCTGCTGCAGGCAGGAAATCTCTGCAGAGGGTGGTGAAAGCTGCACAGAAGATTGTTGGAGTCAGCCTCCCCAACACCACCTCTAGATGCAGGAAAAGGGCCACCGGCATCATGAAGGATCCCACCCACCCAGCACACTCACTTTTTGTCCTGCTCCCCTCTGGCATGAGGCTGCAGTCCATAAAGTGTAGAACCACCAGACTGAAGAACAGCTTAACAGGTTAAACTTCACTGAGGAAACTCACACACTGCACTGACACTTTATTACACTTGGTTACTTTAACTGTATGTACAATATTTATTCTTTATCCACTCATTCATATAAATTGCTGCTAATCTCCCCACGCTGTGCTCAATACTCTTGACATTGTACAGTCCAAGTTACTGCTGATATAATATACTGCTCTGCATAGTGTACAGTCTATATTTACATTGTATAGTCTATATCATGTCTGTATATCTGCATATACTCATAAAGACTTTTTATATTTATATCAAGCTACTACGCTGGGTAAAACTGGGACCTTGGGAATGTAATTTCCTTCCACCTCATGTACCACATGTGATGTGAATGACAAAGTCTCCTCAAATCCTTGAACTGATGTCTCAAACACATTAAGAGGCAAGAAATGCAAGTCATGAACTCTTGACAAGACACAGCTGTTAAATGAAAGTCATTCCAGGTGACTACCTCATAAAGCTGACTGAGAAAATGCCAAGAAAGCTGCATCTAAGCAAGGGGTGCTACTGTGAAGAATATAAAATATAAACATATTCTGGTTTGTTTACTAAATAATTACAGATGTGTTTATTCATAGTTTAGACTTTAGTATTAATCTATAATGCAGAATATTTTTTATGAAAAAACACTGTATACAGGCGTGTCCAAACTTTTGACTGCACTGTACATGTTGATTTTTTTTCTTGATGTTTAATGTATTCTTTATAGCTCATGAAAATGCATTCTCAATAATCAGAATTGTTCATTTAGGGTTTGAGTAAATCACAATTTAAACAATACTGATATTTTTTTAAAAGACTTGAAATTTGATACGGAAAGTGTAATGAAAATAAAATATATCACAGTATACCTTTTTGAATTGAATTATGAGCACAAGTGAAGCATCATATAGTGGTCAACTATGACTAGAAAATGGACATGTTGAAAGAAATGGTTACTCTTGCATTTTCACTTTTGTTTTGTTTTTTTCCAGCACATCTCTCTCACATGTCCTGTTCCAAAATGATCATTTACTGCTGGCTCAACAGGACGCTCAGGGAGAGCACATATCCTGTTTGCTGATCTGTGGAGTGGACAGTATGTTTTAACAGTATTACAACACAGAGATACGAGTCAAATGTGACTTGTGACTGTGGGAGTGAAGACAAAATACATATTAGATCATTTTTCGTTGAATAAGACTGAATAATGCACAACAGGTCAAAATCCAACACAAAGTAAATAAAATACAAGTATTAAAAGCTTTCTCTATTAACCATTAGTCAATCATTTATACCTGTATTCTTGATGTCCAAATCAACAATACATGTGCACCATATAAATGTTGGGTTATATATGAACTAAACAGCACATTAACCTGTGAAGATTTTGTAGTGGTTTTCTTATGTATGGTGAAAAGCAAGTCTTAATCTAACACAATTGATTGAGCTAGACTTCATGAGCAAGTGAGTGTAAAAAATTATATTTTTATAGCTGCAAGACAATCACCATTATTAAAATAATAATAATAAGCTGTGCACCATCACTGCACACTTAAGTATTCCATGTTCAGTATTATCCTACTGCTTTATTTCAGTTTATTCACTTAAAAAGGTAAAATATATATAAATAATAGTTATATTATGGTCAGTACACCATTTGGTTGTAGTTTTGTCACTGGTGGCAGATGTTAAGTTCTGCTGGAAAAGGAAATGGGCATCTCCATAAAGCTGGTCAGCAGATGGAAGCATGAAGTGCTCTAAAATCTCTGGTAGATGTTGACTTTGGACTAAACACAGTGGAGCAACAGCAGCAGATGACATGACACCTCAAAGCATCACAGACTGCAGAAACTGCACACTGGACTTGGATTGTGTCTCTGCACTCTTCCTCCAGACATGGGCAGACAGATACATCATAATATTCCTGTCTTCAAATGATTTGGGTGTTGTGGTTTAAAGTCTTTGTTCCGACCGAGTGTATACACCGTTCTAAGACGAGGACACGTCTCGGTTTAAGCTATAAATCCTGATTTGTGAATCTCCCCCTCGTCTTTTACCTCCAGTACTAGGGTAAATTGTTAGGCCTCTATTGCATGGTATTACATACTGGGTTTTTTTCTTTCTTTCTATTACATAAACACACAAATGGAGCAGTAGGATAAATGCTCTTTATACAACATTTCGCTCAAGTGACCTTTTCTTTCTTTTCAGCTTATTTTCCTGGACAGAATATTAATTTTTATGTAAAAAAAGGTGAATTCAAATTCAATTTTTATCATTTTATAATTATAATTATTAATGTATAATGTATTTGTACATTGAACAAATACTACTAGGGGTGCACCAAATATTCAGCAACTGAAATTATTCAGCCAAATAAGTGAAAAGACAGAATAATTTATATAAAACAATGACGTTTTTAAAGACACTGTTACCTTTTCGAGTTCTCAGCTGTCGATGTGAGCCAGAGTTGAACTTAGTTTAATATTAAACTCTGGTTTGACATTCAGAATTCTGCTTCTCCTCACCAACAAAACACAGATTCACCAGCAGTTAGTTTGGGGGTGAAATGGAAGAACAACAACAAACTGTAAGCACAACCTTTAAAAATACACTTGTTATTAAACCAGAATACAGCCGCTTAGCTTTGTGTTTGTACTTCAGCGGCTGCAGTGTTAGGGAGCATCTCACAATTACCAGAAGAAATGTGAAGTGTTTCAGCGTCTGTAGCCAATGACACTCACATTAAATACACAAAACATCCATGTTCATTTTAGACATTTTCATCATTTTGTTTCATTTTTTAAAATTAAATATCAGTATTAATACAGGCATCATACATATTCATACATTGTCTTCTGCAATTTTTCTAACATGTTCTACATGCAAATATATACAAATAATCATTTAAACTCATGTTATTAAACCTGATGATGTCAAATCAACTTATTAAAGTAGACATTAATATTTTTGGCAAATAGTTTAATGACTAATTTTACAATCATTTATATAAATGAAGAATTGTGTTCAGTATTTGGCCTTTGGTCACATTTTTTTCTTGTTCTTGCTTCTGGATGAAGTCTTTACATCTTTGTCTTCCTAATTATATTCTTTCATGTAATGTCACTTATAAAAAATAAAAAAGGGGATTTTTCATTAAAAAAATATTTTTAATTGTTGGTGCTTCACAGCAACAGACCCCAAAGTAACCCCAAGGCCATAAACCTTTTTATATAAAAAAAGTTTTGAATA
Organism: Crenuchus spilurus; assembly: GCA_036984385.1. Lineage (NCBI taxonomy): Eukaryota > Metazoa > Chordata > Actinopteri > Characiformes > Crenuchidae > Crenuchus > Crenuchus spilurus. Next base: position 79,884 of record BRDA01000225.1, on the reverse strand, counting down.
GGTTATAGTACACAAAAATATGACCAAACATTTTATGTTTCATAATGATTTCATAATGCTTGCAATAGAGGGTGACTCGTGATTTCTGGAAATGGTTAAATGAAAAAGAAACACAAACCAATAAAACTACTTAGTCAAGGTTGTTTGACAATTTTTACCTTTTTAATTAATTATTGATTTCAACATCTTCAAACTAACTGCAACTGCAAAAAGGGAAAAAGAAAGGAAAAGAAAAACAGGAAAAAAAGATTTCCAGGACAATAATCCCAACATCTAAACAGAGCTGAAATGTTTAAGGCAGACTTTGTGGCAACATAAAGCAACAGGCACGTGTAGGTGCAGAGGTGAGTACGTGCATGTGAGTAGTTCACTCTCAAATCAAATACACTCAGGGATCCTTTAACATCTGGACCAACCTCAGGTCATTTATGATTCATGTACATACTGTAAGTGAAAGACCATCACAAAACTTTAGCAATGAGAAAGGAAATCAATGATGCCATTATAATAAGTAATCAAACCTAATACGAAATCAAAGACAGTCAAACAGCGAGTGTTAGCTAGCCACTATATTCAGTTCTATGTACTCTGCAGCTCTCAGTGGTTTACAGATCAGCGCTGAACTCAGTATACACCCAGGCTAGAACATTCAAAGTCCCTTTAAAAGACAATCTAAATCATTTAACCTGCATAATTAAGGCACTTCAACTTCAAGAGGTGCAACTTGGAATAATAGACTACAGTTCTGAGAGCAACAACCAAAATAAAGTGAGATTGAGGTGGTGGTGGGCAAGGGCAGAGAGACAATGTTAGGCACTCCTAAGTGGTTCTCTGTGGGCAGCACTCTGGATCCCATCATCATTCCACATTCCCTCATACAGGCTTGTCTTAGACCAACACAACAGGATCTTTGGAAGTAGCATAACGCTGCTGATGCAGTAGTGTGACTCGAGTTAGTTACACCCTGTATCTACAACAAATCAGCAACAAAAACAATGGAAAGCCAACCGCTACACACTTAACTTACACTGCCATATCCAGGAAATAAAGAAGAAAAGGCATACTCAACATTTGGCAGATTTTAAGCAAAAAGGCAAGCACTTTGTCATGTTAAAACGTGACCACCAATCTCAGTGCAAAGCAAAAAAAAAGCTGATCCGACAACTCCAAATCATGCCAGCATAGACAACTTTGGCACAAAAAGCAATCCATTCAAAGAAAGCGCAATTGGCTTAAGTGGTTTCATGTGAAGGAGCAGATGTTTAAGAAATCAAAATCAACAAGACGCTGATATTAAAGTATGTGAGCAGAGTCATGGACATGACCGAAAATCAAGCACGATGTCAAACAGCTTCAGCATGAAAATCAAAGTAAAAATCTAAAAAAAGGAAAGAAGAATGAATGACAGTGAGAATGACAAAACAGATGACATTAGCAGCAAGCTATTCAATTCAACATGGGCATTTTAACCCTTCATGTCTGTTGGGCCACTGTTCTTAGGTATACACACATTCTTAAAGAGACCAGAATCAAAGTACGCAAAAAATTAGCACATCCAAAAAAAAAAAAAAAAAAAAAAAAAAAAAAAAAAAAAAAAAAGAAAGAGAAAAGAGAAAAAAAAAATTTTCATTTGCCATCATAATTTAATTCAAAAAGATTTATATTCAACACATGTAAAGTGTCATTTCAAGTCTTTTTTTAAACTGTTGATCAGTTTGGTTTATAAGCTCATGAAAATCAGAAATCCAGAATCTCAAATTAGAATATTTCATTTGGAGTTTGAATTAATTACTATTCAAACAGTATCAACATTAAAACAAAAAAGGCTTGAAATGTGTCTTTTCTTTATTTTTGATTAGTATAAAAGAGATGACAGTTTGAATTAAATTATGAACACAATATTTTTTTCTCCTTAATTTTTGGAGATGCACTGGAAGAAGAAATTTGGTATGGTTACCATCTTACAGTCAACCTACAGGCATCTGAGATTTCAATAATTACACAATCAAAACTAGGCAAGCAAACAAAATCAAAACAAGCGTCTCTTCAAGTTTCTAATTATGGGGAAACAACCTGGGTAGGCATAACATCTCTGATGTTCTAATGGAGTCTTATTTCACTTGGCTTGTTTATTTCTCTCAAGCTGTTGGCATAAGGACAATAGCAGGATATTAACAACCTCTGTCCTATGGCCTAAGCTGACCCCTGCTTTCCCTTGACCTGAGTGATGACAAAAGGGGAACATTCCAGCAAGATTTCTTTCAGATTCTTCCTTCTTTCAATCTGAGGAGCAACATATATATAGAGAGAGAAAGCTGGGGGACCTGCTTAGTGATTTAAGTACCTTTTATGGTTTTTCTGACTAAACATATTTGCTCAAGGCTAAACATGGAAACATTACTCTTCATATGGCTGCCGTTAAAAACAACAACAAAAAAAGCGACTGGATCGTTCAAGTGAGAAGAGGAAAGCTCTAACTTGTGCAAAAGTCAGAAGTGGATGAGCACAAGGCTAGCTAGACAGCCAAGGCTTTTAGGTGACTTAAACCACAACATGGAGAAATGTTTATTACTGTAACTATTTTTCAATCCATTAATATACTCTTTATAATCTAGCAATCAGTCCAGCTGGCAGACTCTATATCAACTTCAATGATAATATTGAGCACACGCTCGTGCAAAACAACGTGTGCGTGCATACACACAAAATAGCCCACTCCAGCAGGAAGCGGCAGACCAACAAACATGCATCAAATCAACAGCTGGTCAGTACTCACACATTCACACTTTTAAGGCTCAGAGGGAGGGAGTGGAGACAAAAACATCAATAACCTACAATAAGAAGAACAAGCCAATATAACACCAAAAACCCCAAAGGCACGTTGACTAAACCATCTAGTACCTGAATGATACAACCATCCAGAGCTCTCAAACACTTCTGGCTTATAATATACTACTGCCATTATTAGGACTGGATTTGGCTAGTGGGTTTATTCTGACAAATCCTGGAAACAGGTACCAGACCACACTCAATCAGTTGCACTGCAGATGTTAATGGCAAAAGGCTGATCTAGGATTTGTGGTTTATTGCAAATAGGTCATGCTCTTTTGTTTGGCGAGTTGTAGCAAGAAAAACAATGGCCACAACAATCCACACCCAAAATACTATAGACTATAAAAAGGCCTGTGACATTTTAGCAAGATTTTTTTAAAGAAAAAAAAAATGTTAAAAAATAAACCTCCACTTAAAATATTCGCCGATATTCAGCATGACAGTATGGCTTCAGTGAATCTGAATGGATGGAGCGTAAAGTTTTCCTTCTTTCTTATAACACACAGTACACATGGCAGGCCTCAATGGGCACCAGAAAAAAAAACAAAAAACAACAACCTTGCCAATGTGACTTCATCCAACACTGTAGTGTGTCAAAACATCATAACCTGGTTCAGTTAAGTCAACTTCAGGGACAGGTGGGGTTACTGCCAAGGGCAAGCATTACAGTGGTGCTATTATCTCCTAGAGCAGTGGCATTCAAATACATCTTACCATTTTTTTACTTTTTTTCTTCCTTGAATGTTTACACCTTTGGATCAAAATGGTAGTTTTAACAAATATTCTGCACTGCGAGGTGCAGTACACTGCAAACGATGGTTAATTATTAGAAAATGCAGAAGCTGCTAATTGAAGGGGTTGAAGAACTGCTCCGAAAGATGTGACCTCTGAAGCTGGGATACAGCTGTGAAGAGGGTAATGTATAGGGAAATGCCATAATGCCACTGCTCAAGGGGTCGAAATTAGGGCACCAGTTTGGGTCTGTGTGTATAACTACACAGTCGTGTAAGCGTCTAGGAATACGAGTTGTGTATGTGAGTGTATGAATATGAGGGTGTGTGTATAGGAAGGTCAGTGTGCATGTAGTGCCTTCAGGTGGCAGTGAATATTACAGGGTGTGGTAGTTGCGATCCTTGGACTTGCAGAACTTGTAGAGAAAGAAAATGACAGCTTGAAGGCCAAGCACCAACACAATGCCGCCGATAAAACTGGCAGCATCAAATGTTGACTTCTTTGGAGAAGGAGGTGAAGCTGTTGTGGTGGTATCTGTTGAAAAAAGGTATTATCTGAATCAATTCTTAAAAGACAAACATTTGACATTTCTATATTTAGGCTAGAAGAATCAATACTTCCACTAAGGAGTCCAGGTTGGCAGTACTTACTCGTTACGGTGCTGTTTTGAGTTGCAGTGGTCGCGGGTAGTTGAGTTGTATACACAGTACCTACAGAACAGAATTGTAATCAACAATCAGGTGTTAGTTAAATGTTGTAAAATACATACCTGTCCTGGAGCTGTGCATATTCAAAATGAGAGATTTATTTTTATTTACTGTACTGCATGATCAAAGTGTAACATGTCTGTAACTGCATTTTGTTGTTTCAAAATCTAAATTGGGGACAGGTCAGGCCTGCAGGCACTACAGCACCTGTACCCTCTTCTTCCACAGCCATGCCTTTGTAATGTGTGCAGAATGTGGTTTTAAATTGTCTTGTTGAACAAAGGCATTAACATCCCTAGAAAAGATGTCTTCTTGAAGGCTGCATATACACAATTGTAAATGACCTTTACAAGGCCACTGACAATACCCCATTGCAACATGAAAGAACTTGGCTTTTGTGGTTGTTGCTGAGAACAGTCTGGAAGGGCATTTTTGTCTTTGGAATCTTCTGACCACATAACACGTGTGATGGACCGTCCCAGATACCTCTGAGCCCAGAGTTGTTGTTGCCGCTTCTGGACATGGTCATAATAAAGCTTCTTATTTGCACACTTTTAAGGAACATTTGTGAATGTAACTCTGCACTGTAGTGTGTATTGTTCTGTGGATCCTGATGCAGTGCCCATCTGAGGGATTGGAGGTCACTGGTGGTCAAACTTAGACATGCGCCCTGGGCCTTTATTCAATTAAATTCATCCAGATTACTCCTTGAATTGTTTAATGATATACATTGCAGAGGGAGAAATACACAAATAATTAATCTTTCTCTGAGGAACATGCTTTTAAATACTTAATTAATTTTCTCACACATTTGTTGACAAACTGGAGAGCCTCTACCCTCAAAGACTCAGCCTTTCATGGATACGGCTTTTGTACCAAATCATGACAATTACATTTACCTGCTGACATCTCTTTGAAACCATTTTTACATCTTGCAATAAATACCATATTTTCCGGACTATAAGTCGCTCCGAAGTACAAGTCACACCAGCCATAAAATGCATAATAAAGAAAAAAAAACATAAGTCGCACTGGAGTATAAGTCGCATTTTTGGAGGACATTTATTTAATAAAGTCTAACACCAAGCACAGACATGTCATTTTGAAAAGTAATTTAAAATAAAAATAGAATAGAGGCACCAACAGGCTGAATAATTGAACAGTACGCTTACATTACTGACACAACTGAGAACGTGTCTGGTATGTTAACATAACATATTAAGATTTATTCAGAAAACCAGAGCATATATAATATACTAAAAAGTTTACTAAACCATCTGTGTAACTCCAAATAACTCAAATCCAATGAAATCTTCATCATTGGTGTCACTTTTAAACAACTCCGCTAACTCCGGGGGTAGAAGATGCGGCGCTTCTTCTTCTAAGTCGCTTACATCAGACTCATCCTCAGTTGCAACACGGGCCTAGAGCGCCCTCTTGCGGTGTAGTGTGAAAATAACATGTAAAATGATATACCGGTAATAATGTATTACGGTAATAATTTCACACATAAGTCGCTCCAGAGTATAAATCGCACCCCCGGCCAAACTATGAAAAAAACGCGACTTATAGTCCGGAAAATACGGTACCCCTCATTCAAATTTTTAAAAATGTGTTGCAGGCCTGAAATGCATGAATGGATGTATATTAACAAATGAAATGAAACTGTCCAGACAAAACATGAACTATCTAGGGTTAATTCTGTCTGCAATGAAATAAAGGTTAAAGTACATGTAAGATGCACTGTGTTTTTATCTGCATTTCCCATACTGTCCCAACGTTTTCTTATTTGGGGTTGTATGAACATTGAGTATTTGGCTTTTACTTGAGTGTTAAAATAATGCGTTAACCATACTGAGCGTGCACTAGTGAGCTACTATCTGTTTTCATATGTGCGAGAGTGGTTTATTATGCCTTTTAATGTCTGTGGGAGGCAATCCATATGATAAGACCTATATGAGTCAGACATACCTGTAGAAGCAGCTGAGGTGGTATTGACTATTGTGGAGTTCTCTGTGGGAGATGCTGTTGGAACTGCAGGAAAGAAAACAGTACTTAAGCTCATTACTGAAGACTAACGTGCTGCTTTTTAAAAACTATTTATTAAAAGTTTTTGAAAACAAAAATGGACTTACATGAACAAGCGACTTTGGAGCAGTTACCATCACTAATTAAACTGGCATTGTAACAGGTGGGACTGGATGAATTGGATGTAGTATTTGCTGAAAGACAAATGAAAATACATTAAGAGAAAAGTCACACATTTACATGATTATAAATACACTATGCAGTACCACTTAAAAACGACAATATTGTGAAGAACTTAATTGATGTTCATAATTGAACAAATATCCTGTGTACTGGTCTAACCTCTAACCTGTACTTGATTACACTGACTGTTTGCTCATTTAATTAGCATTTATGTTTTTTTTCAGTAGTACGTCCTTGGTGGATGAAATGGGAACAATATAGGAACAGTATGTTCTGAAAGACTCATCTAACATGCATATGTGAAAGGTAGCGCTCTCTCAAGCATTCCATGTTGTGATGCCATCACTACCAAAGCAGTGCTGCTATTCTAGTCACAATGGGCCACAGCAGCAGAGTTAACTCTTCAATAACTGGCCTTCATCTGTCTATAGAGTGGTGAAATTGACATTACAGGAAGCTTTAACATTGTTCTACAGCTGCTACAGATGAGGCTGCTTGCAGATGTGCCTGCAAGTGCACCATTTTTGTTTTCTGGCCTTGTGAGCAATATAATTAAAATAATTTAAAAACAACAATAATGGCTCAGTAACAATAATCACACTTCATTCAATTAGAGAGGTGTAGCTTTACATATTTCTCTGATGCCAAAAAAGGCAGAGACACGTTTAATTATATAGCCCTCATCATTCAAAGTGCTGTACACATTATGAAATAAGAAAAATGATTAGAATTAAAACCAGATAAAAAAAAACAGACAGATAATAAGTGCAGTGGTAGATCAACAAAAGTTTAAAAATGGGTACAATAAAACATGATCAAAACAAAAGATTTGAGAGAGAAATCGTTTAAAATAAGCTGTAGTGGTCAAGTGTGAAGAGAACAGTGTTTAAATCTGAGCTGAAAGCCTGCTCAAACAAACATGTTCAACATGGACTTAAGTGTCTAGTCATAGACTGTATATTCAATATACAGGTGAGGTATACAATGTACACTATACAGGTATACAACGTAAGGTCAATATTCTATCATGATATCATTTACTGGCAGTGACAGCAATCCTACAAGATATGAATCACCAATGTCTGAGGCTTGTTCCTATCTTATCAGTTTAAATGCATTTACTGGGTCAGCAGATATTTCTGACTGCTGCTGCAGCTTTTTCTTCCAGACTCATTCATGTTCAGGCTGTGCTGTCATACTGGTAATCTTTGCTACCCAAACGTTCTGGCTCAATGACTTCCAAACAATACTCTTTGACCCTTGACTTCAGAACCGGTCCTCGTCAGGTATCACCCCGACTGATCACTGTGTTTAACCAAACATGTCAAACAATGATGATCAATAAACTGGTGGTGCAATTACACTGTGTTAGTGACTTGATTAAATCCGTTTTGCAAAGAAATTACACCACTGCATGTACACAGAACACCAAAGCAAGACAAAAAAAACAGAGACGTTAGTTTAATGTTAATGCTGCAGGCTTTGTTATGACAGAGGGTTCGGCTGTAAACGCCAAGTCTGGCCAGTCCTGTTGGGCTACTTCCACTCCACCCTGTGCTGGTCTAAAAGTCAAACACAGCACAAAAACCCTCTCTCACACTCACACACACACACACACAAAATGGCCGCTTTCTGATCTGGCATTGAGGACATAGTCCACTCATGCTGGTTTGTCACAGCTGTGCGGGAAGTAGCCTATAATAGTCTCAAGGAGCTTGAGGAGAATTTTATAGTTTGTAATAGTACAGTTTGCCATAAATCTGCTTACAAATACATAAACGTTTGTGAGCAAAATGCACTTATAAAACAAAAAAGACAGAGCTTGTGAACTTCCTGTAAGCTGTACTTTGTAAGAAGTTCCTGTCTGTTGTAAGATAAGTTGTACCAATCCAGGGCATCCAAACCTTCCTGTCCACAACCACAACTTACTGGCAACCTGGAACACTACCTTCAGTAGTCAAGAGAGAAAAAAGTGAACAGGCTTGAACCTTACTTTTAAAAATGCTTTGCAATTTAAATAGCAGTGACAATGTAAGTCACTATTAGATATATCCCCTAAATCGTTTAGCCTAATCACCAAGCCTTTAACTGTCCTGTTACCTTCAAATTTACCAACATCCTTTATCCTTGGGATCAATTTCACCCCACCAATTTAAACCTCCAGAACATGAATATAATTAAAATTGTTACCCAAGGTTATGCCACATAGTTTAAGTTGGTCTGTTGGCTACTTAAATAGCCGTGTAACCCCCCACCCCTCTTTATGGAGCCAGAATAATGGTGATGTGACTACGGAGACATTTGCAGATCATCATAAGACACATAAAACAAGATCATTGTCCGACCTAAAATTGGACTTGGATCTTATTGGTGTTTTAATGGCTTTATAATCTTTCTAAGTACACATAATCATCTATTTTTGTTATCTATACTTGGTATGAAAAACAATCTCTGTTTTCAAGAATAGCAACATTATTATGGCCAGTTTGAGTACTTTTATCTAAGGACATCCTTTTTGATTGATGGTGTTATGAAGAGCTCAGATACTGATTTTACGTCTTGGACATGGCTGATAGTGTATCTGGTGGGGTCTGGCACCATTCGGATCACATTAGCAGCACTAAGTCTACCCTGCTGTTCAAGTGGGGAGACAGACCATAATAACTCGACATTTTTAAGGTTGTGTTTGCTGGTGGTTGTGAGACAAAAGGAGGGTCAACACTGAGGGTCTCATTCCCATCAGAGGAGGATGCCTCATAATCAGGGTCTCCATCCGTCCCACACACGGTCTCCTCTATGACATGTTGACATTTTTATATGTTACATTTTTACATTTTATACATTTTTACACCAAATAACAAGGATGTGTACAGACACTGAAAACATATGTTAATTTTATGTTTTCACAGTCGTCATCATTAAATTGGGAAAAGCCAATAAATATGAGGGAAAAAAAAGATGTCAATAATTTATTTAAAGACGTTAAAACATTGAATGGGGTTAAATGCCCCCCAAAGATAATTAGAGGGCTAAAAGTAACAAACATGCTGGGTAATTACACTCCAGAGAATCCCAGCTCAGGCATTTGCTATGGCACTGCCCACACTCATTTGCAATGAATAAAAGGTGGCTGGAGAATACATCTGTGCCAAGGATCAGTTCTGCTTTGCTCTGACAAGATATATAAGAAAACCACTCTGAGGGCTGTTCCTTCTTTCGGTTCAAACATTGTTAGTGAGGCAGAACGTAATGCTCTGTTCCAGCAAATGCAATTCTACCTGACAATTTCCAAGACTTGGGTGCGGGAAACTGCAGCCTTTAAGTCTGGAGAGAGAGCAGAGGCAGCCCTGCCAGAATTATGTGAAACTGGGTGGGTCAACTAAAACTGTGCAGTGTACAGCCACAACGTAGTTCAGAACAGCTTATAGCTGCTGAACAAACATCACATTCTTATATGAAAAAATATCACTGTGCTTTACAACTAATTAGGGATGTTACTCCCTAAAACTGATTAAATGATCTGATGAATTGTGTGATCAACACAAATAACCCATCACTGGCCATACTAAATCTGCTGCATGTTATATAAAGATTTGTGTACACTATATGACTTTTAAAGTCATACCAGATTATAAAAATACTGTGCATCACACTTTCTCACCAAGTTTTGCTGATTTTTAAGGCAAATGGAAAAGTGTCAAAAACACACTAAACATCTAGGGATCATACACTAGTGAACAACTCCTAAAAGCTGAAATCATGTTATTGTTGATCAAGTCCTACCTAACAATTTGATACTAGTTCATAAATGTTAATTATGCATCTTCTAATTATATAAAAGTGAGATATGGATTAGCAGTTAATCTGAAGGCGAAATTAGAGTCAGGTGTTTGCAATCAATGGATGACATTCAGGTGTGAGTGGGGACCCTGTTTTATTTAAAGAACATGGATCAAAGACTACTTCACTACACATGTTTGTAGAAGTGTATCATGACACAAACAAAGGAGATTTCTGAGGAGCTCAGAAAAAGTTGATGATGCTCATCAGGCTGGAAAAGGTCCCAAAACCATCTCTAAAGAGTTCAAACTCCACCAATCCACAGTCAGACAGATTGTGTACAGATGGAGGAACTTCAAGACCACTGTTACCTCCTCAGGAGTGTCGACCAATGAAGATCACTCCAAGAGCAAGGCGTGTAATAGACAGCGAGGTCACAAAGGACCCCAGAGTAACTTCTAAACAACTGAAGGCCTCTCTCACATTGGCTAATGTTAATGTTCATGAGTCCACCATCAGGAGAACACTGAACCACAATGGTGTGCATGGCAGGGTTGTAAGGAGAAAGTCACTGCTCTCCAAAAAGAACATTACTGCTCATCTGCAGTTTAATAAAGATCATGTGGACAAGCCAGAAGACTATTGGAAGAATGTTTTTAGGACGGATGAGGAGAAAGCAGAACTTTTAGGTTTAAATGAGAAGTGTTATGTTTGGAGAAAGGAAAACACTGCATTCAGCATAAGAACCTTATCTCATCTGTGAAACATGGTGGTGGTGGTATCAGGTTTGGGTCGGTTTTTGCTGCATCTGGGCCAGGACGGCTTGTCATCATTGATGGAACAATGAATTGTGAATTATATCAGAGAATTTTAAAGAAAATATCAGGACATCTGTCCATCAACTGAATCTCAAGAGAAGGTGGGTCATGCAGCAAGACAACGACCCTAAACACACAAGTGGTTCTACTAAAGAACATTTAAAGAACAGTTACTGAAACCTTTAGTTACAGTTGTTGCTGTAAAGGACTGTAACACCAGATACTGAAAGCAAAGGTTCACATACTTTTGTCTCTCACAAATATGTCATATTGGATCATTTTCCTCAATAAATAAATGAGCAAGTATAATATTTATGTCTCATTTGTTTAACTGGGTTCTCTTTATCTACTTTTAGGACTTGTGTGAAAATCTAATGATGTTTTAACTCTAAAGGGTTCTCAAACTTTCAAGCACCACTGTATGTTGCCACTAGGTACGGTTATAAGCAAACAACATAAATTTTCACTGCTATGCAGACGATATGTCAGTGTACACATAAGCTAAACCTGATGACAAACTTAGATCAAAGAAAAACCATGTAAGAGATGTGAAACGCTACATTTTGTGCCACTTCCTCTTTTTAAACATGACAAAACCGAGATTCCTCTTTTTGAGTCTAAAGGCCTCAAAGTACCACCAGACTTCAGGTTAAAACTGGCTGATTTCACTGTTACACCTGGTTTAAGATGCAAAACATCTTGGTGCAACAATAGACTCAGGTTTAACAATTGATTAACGCACAGGAAATACCACTAGAATGGCTTTTCTACATCTCCATAATATTTCCAAGCTAAGAAATGACCTCTCTCTTCAGAACGGAGAAAACGTGGTACAGGCCTTCATTATTTCAAGGCTAGATTACTGCAATGCAACATAAAACATAAAACAACATGCCTGAGTACCTTCCAGACTTTATTTTCTATTAAGAACCATTCTATTATCTCCTTTACTTAGATCGGAGGATGAAGGCTTCTTACTACTTCCTAAAATTCCCAAAGGACATCAGCAGGAAGAGTCTTTTCTTATACAGGCCCTGAACTCTGGAATAAGCTTCCAGATAATGTCAGTGATGCACACACACAGTCTCAACCTTTAAGTCTAGGCTAAAAACTAGTTGTTTAGTTTTGATTTTAGTAATTGGTGTTTCCCACTAGATAAATGTTTCAAATCCAGGGGTTGCTTCGACATGGGGAATTACGGTAAACTAAGATGCTGGTGCTGTCGTCCTGATGCATGCATTCATTCCTTTGGAATGGAGAGATGACAATATTTCAGGGTGCTCCCATGCCTGTGTTATCTTCAGGCTCTCTCCTCTAGGCCTACCGTACACCTAACGACTTTCTCACGATTTTACAGTCGCAGACACATTTTCAAAGCGTGAGGTGGTCAGGACTCAAAGTTTTAATGTCTTTTTTACGTAAAGGCGTTCTGATATAATCAAACATGTTTATTTTTAATATTATCGTAAGTCTTAAGAGTTAGCTCACGCAAATAGTGACATGAACACTGTCGGGAACCAATAGGAGCGCTACGGGAAGCCGCAAAAACAAGTAAATGATGAATGCTTAGCGGGTAAATGTAGCCGCCTAGAGGTCGGATTCTCCTGGACTGTAAAAAAGGTGGAGAACCTGGTGGAGCTGTGGAGCGAGCCAGAGTGTTTTACCATTTATTACACAACAGAGACGAAAAGGAAAAAAGCGGACAAATTGCTGAAGCCCTCGAAATCCCAGGCGAATGTGCTATGCTAAAGCTAACTAGCTAGCTAGCTAAACACTCCTGAATGGGGCAATTAACAATAATTTTGATCTTAAAAGTTATTGTTCTGCCCAACAGCTTGAAGAAAATGAGGAGCATGCAGACACACAGGACCAGGAATGCATGAATGGGAATCATAGTGATGAAGTGTTGACAGTATTTGAGCTCTGATAGCACTGTATTTGTAATGCACGTTACTATATTTTTAATTTGCACTCCGTTGTCTTATGGTGTGTTATTTTTTGTACAAAGAAAAGTTTAATAAAACACATTTTGCAATAATTAGGCTGTTTATTGCATTAATTCTATGTAAAAAGAAAGCAGATGGGAAATAATCTCAAAAGAAATCTAGTTGCAGTATTGAAATTAGTGACTATGACTAAAAAGTCTGTAGATGTGAGATGGTGTCAGACTTTAGTCTGTTTAAAGCCTTTTCAGAGTCTTTTAAAGTTGTTAGGTGTATGGTAGGCCTTATGTATGCCATTATAGATAGTTCTGTAAGGGTCATTACCGACACTCTGTTAAATGTTCATATTCTTCGTAAATCCATACAGAACTAATTCAGGGTTTCTACCTTTTACAGAGTGAGCGACTGCAAACCAGTTTGGCCTGACAATGATGAAACATTGAATAAGATCCCTACCTACTGAGATTCCTGCCTGCTCACCAATTACTATGACCTGACCCAGATTAGCTGCCTGCTATCCATTACCGACCACACAGACGTTTATATGGACTCTAAATGCTGCTACCATTATTAATATTACTACTACCATTAAACATTATACTTATTGGTATTACTCTTGCCATCACTACTATCACTATACCAGAGCACCTGAACACAACAGCAGTCTGATGAAATAGTACAAAGACTATCCATAACTTATCAATAGTTGACCAGAGGAGGATGGGTCTCCCATGGGAAACTATTTCTTTCCTTCAGCTCTTAAAGAGTTTTACTTTGCCAGTGGCTTGCTCATGGGAGGTTTTGTGTTTTTAATTTGACTGGATCTCTGTAAAGCCGCTTTGTGACATCAGTTGTGAAAAGCACTATACTAATACATTGTAACTGCTGCATCATTTAAGATCAAATTAAACAATCCAAACTTCCTGAGTTTACTTTTTGCGGTTAATTTTCATTGGCTATTAAAAGGACTGAGTAGCTGACCAGTATACAATACTAGATTGTACTCAATGGTCAGGTGTAGTGGTGGGGCGACGCGTCGACAAGATGGCCACATGGTCGTCATTTCCAAGATGGCCACACCCACTAAAAACACGGATTTCTCGGGGAGCAGGCTGTGGCAAAAAAAAAACTCGCACACGGGCATCTTAAGTTTGGGAGTACTTTGGACAGAGACCGAACATGTGGTGCTATGTAAGCTTTGCCAAATGAAGATGGCTTATCACAGCAGCACGACCGCTATGCACGAGCACCTGAAGCGCAAGCATCCCGGAGCGCTTCGTCAAGACGGCGGCGACACACCACCTTACGTTCTGTTTATTTGTTCTCTCCACCCTAGCATTATATATTACAAATATTAGCATGTGTTGCTAATGTGCACGTTAGTAGTAGTCACTATGAAGTAGTCACCTTTACTGCTATCAGGGCCTGAATTTCAGTGCGGGATTGCGGACTATTTCTTTGATTTCCGCAATTTTAGCCTTAATAATGCGGGAAACTCCCGCACACAATTACAGCGAAAACGTTCAGCGAAACATTCGCTCGGTTTGGATTGTGAGACAGGCGGATGGTTGGGTGGACCTACTTCCGTACTGGACGCTGCACTAAGCGCGCTCTCACTCCTCCTCTGTCTACAGAGCTACGAGAACCTTCTGCGTTAGAGGCGTTTCTCTCTCAACTTTCAGAACCAACACAGTCACTGATAAGAACTTGTGGCACGCAAACACGGAGCGCTGGCTAAAACGCAAATCTCCATCGTCTGAAATTGAACTCGCTCAAAAAAATAGCACAGCCAGAATCTGACTCCCCTTCACGTGCACGAGCATCACACAGCAGTGCAGAGCACATCGTACTCGCTGTTTCTGTTGTTTCTGTATTTAAATAACTATTTTTATTGTCATTACGTTCACAGAAAACAACAGAACATCTCAAAAAGCACTAGTTGTGTTATATTTAACAAACGGAAGTCCTAATAAATCCATATTATTATTAGAACGTTGTTAAAACAAAATACACAACAGAGATTCTGCTGCAGCTCCTAACATCATCTCGTGTTATTGGTCTAAATTCAGTGATTTGCATCTTTTCAGAAGAAATAAAGATATTGTACACTATTTTAATGTTCTCTGACCCAGAGCCGAGTTATAAACACATCAAGTGTGCTTACACAGTAAATCTGCCCGTGTTAAATCAACACTATTAGAGTTAAATTAAGGGGGTGTAACACTCCCATAGCTTGTCTAACCTTAAAGCAGTAACACTCCCAGTGTTAATTTAACTCTAATAATGTAACACTGTAATGCCTAAATGTTCTTATAGTCACCCCAACACAGGAGACATGTAGACCCATACACTAGAGGAGAAGAGAGATTGTGTGTAGGTGCTGGGGTGTGTGCTAGTTACTTCTGTTTGTTGATCAAGTTGAACATTTTTGGCATTGTTAAAAATCTTGCTTTAATTTCATGAGAGATTTTATGTTTGACTGTACAGAGAAAGTACATTTTAACACAGGATTTTGTTTTGCAGGTTATGTGAAGATTAAAGAAAACATAGAAATATTAAGAGGATTTCTCTTTTTTCATCATTTTGGGTACATTAAGTGCAGACAACAAGGCAACAAATAGATTAATCGACTAATAATCATTAGATTAATCGATACAAAAAATAATAGTTAGGTGCAGCCCTAGTCAGGTGTCTGATAACACTCCGACTGGTTTGAAACATGATATGGAGGCCAAAATTGATGTCTGAGCCCCTTACACACTTTCACTCTCTCCTTGCGGTCTACTCTGACTGACCAAAAATCTGCAGACTACAGCCAAACAACAAAGACTCAGCCCCCCCTGAGAATGGGGGTAAAAATCTGCCTAGTGTAACCCCGGCTTAACACACTGTAGCATACACACACATGATAAAATCCTAGTGCTGATTTAGAATGCATGTGTGTGTTCACAAACATTTATTAATTCTAAATACTTTTTTATGTAATCTACTAACAGATTTACCAACTCAGAGACCAGAGAATTTACGTTGCATTTCAATCTTTCATGTAAATCTTCTAGTCTCTGGGTTCTCACTGCAAAGTATTTCTGATAGAAGAGCTTCTTGAAATTATCACAGAATGACCCAGAGGTACCTCAGCTCAACATAACATGAGCCAAGA
Organism: Crenuchus spilurus; assembly: GCA_036984385.1. Taxonomy (NCBI): domain Eukaryota; kingdom Metazoa; phylum Chordata; class Actinopteri; order Characiformes; family Crenuchidae; genus Crenuchus; species Crenuchus spilurus. Next base: position 63,701 of record BRDA01000225.1, on the reverse strand, counting down.
ATATTCGGCTAAATCAATGGAACATTCAATATGCTGCAGTTACGTACTTTTTGTTAACAAACAGCAGGAAGAATAAAGACGCTTTCAGTTTGTCGGTCTAACACTGGATGCCTGAACCACCCCATCACAAACAGAGGCAGATATTCAAAGCCACAGATCACATGTCAGAGAGTGAAAAAAAAAATCCAAAATCCACATATGTAAAAAAGCCAGCAGTAAAATAAGTGCTGATAGCGTCTTCAGAGTGACCTTCATTGATCAGGTGAAACTTGCAGTGTGCAATGAAAAAATCTATATATGCAAAAAAAAGTAAGAATGTATGAATTTAAAATATTTCATCATTACATTCACTACAATTATATTATCAACGTATATATTTAATTTGGCACTTTTGTATACATCATTCACTGATTAACCTTTCCTTTTAAACATGGGACTACTAATTCATGCTTGTCATCTTGTGCTTTGATAGTACGGCTAAGACCCAGCATGTCAGTGGATTTTAAATCTCTTAAAACAATAGTTTTGGAAGATCCTGTTGGTGTTCATCTGATACCGGCAGAACCCTTAGAGATGGAAGGATTGATTGGCTATATATTGGTGTCAGCCAATTTTCAGCCTATATATATATATATAAGGGCCTGGACTTTAACGAGTTAATTTCGAGTAATTAATTACAGAGGTTTTAACGCGTTAACATTTTTTAGCGCAATTAATCACATTTTTTTAAAGTTTGGAGCCGGAACCTTTGTATTTGCGTGTTCTAGCACGCCTGTAAATCTGATGCACAAGCGACATCCGCAAACAACAACAATGAACTAGCGACATTGGCAAACTGCAACAATGGACTACGAAGCTGCTTCTCTTGCTCCACTGAGGGACAACTTTAGCTTTAAAAAACATTCTGATGGGACTTTCGAAAAGACTATTGTTGTATGCAAGTTGTTTAAAAAGGAATTTGCTCATCACCGAAGCTACTCAAGTCTAAAATACCATTTCAATGCCAAACATGTTGCGGCAAGCACAGCCGTCCCCACAGCTAATGACAGCATCCCCAGCAGCGGTAAAAAATAAACGCTTTAGCCAGCCCACATTGGATCAGATGACAAGATGTTAAACTATCACAAGAGTCGCAGTATTGTATACCGTATTTTCCGGACTATAAGTCGCGGTTTTTTTCATAGTTTGGCCGGGGGTGCGACTTATAGTCAGGAGCGACTTATGTGTGTGTATTTTCATCGGTCAATCTCCAGCAATACAACACAGCAAGAGAATCAGACTAACATTCACGCACTCACTCACACAGGTATGCATCTGATCTACCCCCCACACCAACGGTGACCATCCTAAACTACACAAGCAC
>BRDA01000225.1:45473-62238 GCA_036984385.1 Crenuchus spilurus | reverse complement strand
AATGTTAACATACCAGGCACGTTCTCAGTTGTGTCAGTGTTAAATTATTCAGCCTGTTGGTGCCTTTATTCTATTTTTATTTTAAATTACTTTTCAAAATGGCATGTCTGTGCTTGGTGTTAGACTTTATGAAATAAATTTAATCCAAAAATGCGACTTATACTCCGGTGCGACTTATATATGTTTTTTTCTTCTTTATTATGCATTTTATGGCTGGTGCGACTTATACTCAGGAGCGACTTATAGTCAGGAAAATACGGTAGTTTTTTATTTTTATTTTTACAGTTCTGTACAAGAAATGGCGCGATCATGATTGTCTAGTGTGCTGCTTACATTTATGTATTTCAAATAAGTTAAAGAATCAGGGGTTCCTAAAATACTTAATCTGAATAAATATTATAGCACTTTGCCAAATCTGTTGGTTTAATAACAATAAAAAATCAAAAAGCAGTAAACATGTTTGTTGTTAAGTATATACTGTATGTCTAGTCATTCAAAATTTTTGTAGCAAAAGGATTTTTTTTATTGAAAATGTTTAATTTGTTGATATATGGTTTGTGATTAATTAATTACAGACCCTGAAATTAACTCGATTAAAATTTTTAATCAAGTCCCATCACTAATATATATAATCGATTCAATAATTTAGCTGATCTTGACAAGTTAAGATCATATGACCAATATTTTGCAAGTTGCTGCAGCATTGCTCAAGGTAGTTCCTTGTAGTTCCTCATTCAACCACTAGTTTGCAATGCAGACCACACTCATGACTGCAGAAAGCCCAGTGTTGAAATCCACTCCAAGTGCTGACCGAATTATTAATTTTTTACCATATCTGACTCAAACTTACGCTTAAAAAATGTGCAAAAGTAACATACCTAGTGGGGGAAGCAGAGTAAAATCTTTCAGCACACCACTAACTCTATAATCACTCAGACCAGTACCATAAGTATAAGAACACAGCAGACCTAATAAACACCACTAATTGTATAATCAATCAGTAGTGTACAGTAAGTATAAGAACACAAGACAGCATGCAGCCATCAATTAGTACTGTTGACCACCAAATTGGTTTCAGCACAAAACACACTCATTGGTCCATCTATAATAATAATAATAATAATAAACAACGTACAAGTCTCTTCAGGAACCTATAAAGGTTCTTTTAGAAACCATTGGTGTTTTAAGAACATTTAAAAAACAGTCTGGGTTCCTCCACGAAGCTAAGTATCAAGAAAGTGTCCTTCAAAATACTTTATATATTTAAAAAAGGTTCGTGGAGGTACTTTTAAGGTGTATCAATCTGAGGAAACCTTAAAAGAACTTCCAGGAACATTTTATTTTTAAGATTGTGACAGCAGAAGAGGAACTCACAGCATTCCATCCAAGCACAGTCAGTCCTATTTGTGCACAATTCACAGGTTTGCAGTGTATCACAGGCAGCATCTGCAAAAGAAAAAAAAAACCATCAAAAATGAGCTTGGTAACAATTAAAATGAATTATCACTGTTGTCAATGCCAACAGCTAGACTTCATAAGTAATCAATACACATTTGTATATCTTTTTATATAACCAAAACAATGTAGCCTAAGTGTGGTGTGAATTAGGGTGGGCAAATAATTAGAAAATAATGTGTGTTCATGTACTGTACTCAAACACTGAGCCAAACGAGTAACTCACTCATCTTGTACCAAAAAATAAAAAATAAATGCAGTGTCATTCATTTAGACACATTTTGCTTTAGTGAAGACCACATTGGACAAAAAGAACAAAATAATCATAATCCTGATCATGTGTTGAGGTCATATCTTCCAGCACTAGTGTAAACCTGAATGTGTTATATTAGAACTGAAAGCAACAAAGTGCAAAATAATGTAAAGGGCACCTACCATTAAGAAATGAAGTAGTACTGACGTCTATACAAGAGGTGTGAACCTTCACTGATCTCAATTCGATTTGATTACGATTATCATGTCAACAATTCGATTTGATTCGATATAACGATGCAGCACATGAATGTTCTGTATTATTTCATTTAGTTGGCGGACTTTGCACACCGCATGCGACTTGTCCAGTTCAATGTTCCCAGTCAGCTCATAGAATCCAAAATGTGTCCATATTTTGGCTTTTAAAACATTTGGTGCGTTTTTAATCTCCACCATTTTGGCTATTACGTATGCAATGAATGGCATCACATTATAATCGATTATGGTCTATAACTGCATTGATGCTGAATTGCCCATGTCCGCATCTCAATACATCGATTATAGGATTAATTTCAACACCTCTAGTCTATACCATGTACACGGCAGATAATTTACCAAGTCAATTCATATTCTTGAATTTTGGAACAAACCATACTAGATGTTTGATTTCAATATTGATACCATGTGTACTCACGTAGTCACAATACTCAATACCAAATCAATATTCTGGCTATAAACTTAAACACTCATTATAGTCTTTAACACCAAAGGTTTGATCAAACAGAAGTATTTCTACATTTTTCCAGTCTAAAATGTCTGTTCATTGCAAATTTAAGCAAAATGCCACAAAACTGTAAGAAGTACAGAAAGTACAGAATGTTAAGAGTATAGAACTGATTGTCAAATTTAAGAATTGAAGAGTTTTGTTACTTTCAATACTTGGCGTAACTCTGAGATCTCAATATCTAACTTAGATATTGAAAGACATGGATGTTTGCAATACTCTGTAGTACTTGCAAGAACCAGTCCATTCAGCATTTAAACTCAAAATTCAGCTTAAATAAGAAATAAAATCTCATCATCTTCATCTCAAGCATATCACTCTCACTGACACAATTACTATGACAAGACAGAGTATCTCTGACATACTGAGCCATAAAATGTTGTTTATTGATACAGCGTCATAAGGTTACCAAGATAACTGGGGTAATAAATGATATCAAGGACAAAGAAATGCAACTGAAAAAAGCTCTTGGTCAGAAACGTTTCTTGTGGTTACACCCAGAAGTCATATTTACACCATTTAAAAATGTTTTAATTCAGATATAGTTGACCAGTTAAAGACATGTTTGGAGCCCAAATCTGGCTTCTTCAGTTTAGAACTGGAGCTGTGAAACTGACATTGCTAACACTAGAAATAGAGGTCATTTTTGACAATCACTCACACTACATTCAGATCTTAACTTCTCACTCACTAGTAAATGTGACTTAATTCAGAATGACTTAATGTGAACTATAAAAATCACTAAAAACCTCAGACAAGCACAAGCTTTAACACTGCAAGTCATACTGTGTCCTAAACCGTGTTGACTAATCTGTGACTTTAATTATGATCTGGATTCATTTTAAGCAGGCTGCGAGACGTTTTTATGATGCATTATCAACAGACACTTGGCTATGTAGGTGACTTCAGCCTGACAACCCTGTTAACTTTAAACAGCAAAATTGAGAAATATGTCTTGCCTCGAACACTACATCAGAGTGAACTTCTCAATAAAGAGACAATTTTCAGGATCTTTCAGTTCAGTTTACTTGCAAGGACAATTGTGCTCCCAAACTTGATTAGCTGGATATCCCTGACAACCCACAGAAGCGTAGCCAGTATGTCACATGATACAGACATGTTAAGTCAGGTAATGTTATTTTCTATAGAAAGATGAAGCTGGATAAGTTTTAATGGTAGAAGCTCCATAAACGGTGTTAAAACACACATATGGCTGTCACGATTATACAATTATAGCTGATAATTACATTTACATTTTGAGGCATTTAGCAGACGCTTTTATCCAAAGCGACTTACAATTGGGGGTTAGGTGCCTTGCTCATCAGTCGTGACCTGCCCGGGGATCGAACCGACGACCTTCAGGTCACCAGACCACATCCTTAATCACTAGGCCACGGCTACCCCCAAATAATTTATAATAAATAAATATAATAAATAATTAATTACCAAATAATAAAAAAATATTATTTATTTGTCTCAGTTTGTTCAGTGTGGGCAACTTTTAAAGGACAAGTCTAAAGCAGTCAGATTAACCGACCAGCTGTCCTGCTTTCTGTTAGTCAATACTCAATAATATTTTCTTTATGCCGATATTTTCTTTAATTATTTTATGTAAATATATTTACTTTACGATAAGTGATAAAAACAGACAAAATAAGGATGTGACAAAGACTGTTGAAAATGAAGTTGGACAGTTCAATTGTTTTATTAATCACAACTATCAAAAACAATGTCTTCCTGCCTTTGAAGGCAACATTTCTTATGTTTCAGACACAGCTATAGAGAGAATATAGAATATTATGAAAAAGTTAATTTTTTTGTTCCAATTTAAAAATGTAAGTGGTCATATATTATATTAATTACACAAAGTGATATTTAAAGTCTTTTTTTGCCTATTGATCAGTGTGGCTTACAGCTCAAGAATTTCATCTGGAGTTTACTATTCAAACTAACAATGTTGTGATTTTTCCCCACAATATTCCAACATTAACTCATTCTTTTTCTCATCTTGACATTATGATAAAATCAATCGCATTTATTATTATCGTAAGTCCTTAAGTCTTTAGTTCGTTGTGGCCACAGGCTGCTTATTTCTGCTCCGTTGTTCAATTGTCTTCATGTAAATTCCCACCAGGAGCATGATGGGAAATAGGAATGTCAAAATTAATCGAGTTGCAGTCTTGCTAATAGGGACCCTGCAAGATTATCATTCTTTGCAAAATCACAGTCTGTGTTTCTCAGTGTCTTTTCCAAGTAGTTATTTTGAGATACTAAGTTATTGAGAAATAAAGCCCTCATTTTGAGATAAGTTGTCATTTTGATGAGATACCAAAGTTGTTATTTTGATTAAATTCTGTCTCTTCACAAATCCCAGAATGCACCATGCAACCGGCAACATCCGGTTCACCATTTTCTCTTGTTTATGTCTGTGCCAGCTACACTACATACACTGTTTACAACTTTATTTGGTAAGTAAAAACTTACGTGATATCTACTAGCTTTTGTAACTATATGCAGATAATATTTCTTTGGATATTAAACATCATATCTTGGTGTGTCAACTTGTGTCAATGTATGCAGTGGGTTTTTAGTGTAAACACGTTGTTGCAAGCTATTGTGCTGCATGCCATCAATTCAATGTAGGCCAGTGTAGCAAGCAGCGTGATAGTGTAGCTTAGTTTTGATAGCATGGTGAACCGGATGTTGCCGGTTGCGCGGTGCATTCTGGGATTTGTGAAAGGGGCGAATGCCAAAGTTATTTTGATGATACACCAAAGTTGTTATTTTGATGAGATACCAAAGTTATTTTGATGATATAGCAATTTTTTGGAGATGCTAAGCCCTCATTTTGAAATACTAAGTTATTTTCATATAAGCCATTCTTAGACACAGACATTTTTAGATATAGATATGTTATTTTAAGTGTAATGAATATAAAATGACTATTTTTTTTACATTAAATTGTGAATAGTACTGAACTTGGTAATGTTGTGGTGTTTCAAGTGAAAGTGAAATTCGAACAAGAACTTCAGCTTCGTCTGAGCGGACACTGTTAGCACACATTAAATACAGCTCAGACTGACAAAAACAGCTTCTAGTAGTTCTCAAATTCATCACCAATCATCACAACACTTCAGCCAGATTAAACACAAACATTACGGCTGATGTTACTCAGTTTATCCAGTGAGAACTTCTACACAGCTTAGCACAGATGCTACTTAGCTTAGCTGTTTAGCTGCTAACAGGTCAACAATCTGACTTACCGCTTTCCTGCTGAACACTGGACCCCAGAAGACTTAGTACAAGTGTCACGAAGAAAATTCTCCAGAACATGGTCGTAGTCGCGCTGTGTTGTGCGTTTAAACCACACAAATACCGCAAGCCAAAGAGACGGGATTTACTCTGGATGTGGACTTTAGCTCTGATCAGCGGCGTTTCCTGAGCTGTAAGTCACGTGGTAGGTTTTTTTCATTAATGCCACGTGTTCCCTCCCCCTCCGTGCAGGCGTGTCCACACCATATACACTCACTGTCCGCTTCATTAGGTACACATACCTGGAATTTACACACATTATCTATGTTATCAGCTGCACTGATCATACAGGAGCTCTGTGTAGTTCTACAATTACAGACTGTAGTTAATCTGTTTCTCTGTATACTTTATTATCCTCCTTTCACCTGTTCTTCAGTGATCAGGACCTCACAGAGCTAATATTATTTATTATTCTCAGCAAAGCAGTGATACTGTGGTGGTATGTTGGTGTGTGTTCTGGTATGAGGGAATCAGACACAGCAGAGCTGCTGAACATATTAAACTGCTGTGTCTAATCCACTCATACCAGCACAACACACACTAACACACCACCACCACATCAGTGTCGCTGAAGAGTTGAGAATAATCCACCACCCAGATAATACCCACTCTGACAAAACTATGCAGAGAAACAGATGGACTACAGTCTAATTGTAGAACTACACAGTGCTCAGTGGAGCTGATAACATAGACAGTTTGTATTATTGTGTGTTTACTGCAGTGAATAAATACTATGTAAATATATATAAACACTGAAAGCACAAGTCTAAGCTTAATTGTTCAACTGACCTTCCCAAAAACAGACCACTCCATATCATACAGCCCCTCCTGCTGGCCTGAACCTCGGTTACATCACAAATTCTTGAAAATTATGGTTTCAGATGGTAAAGGCCATATCTACATATAGACTTTCTAAATGTTCAGGTTGAAGCTAACTGAACTAAATGAATTCACATGACTCTTATAAGACATTTATGTTTTATATACCATAAGTGTACTCTGCTAGAGGATTGCTCTTAAGTGCCATCAAGTTGACTCCTGGTGACCATATGGATGATGTTTCTACAGAACATCTTGTCTTCTGTTTGGGTCTTCGGGCTTATTCATGATTCCTCTGATTGTACATATCCATCTCATTGCTGTTTCTTTCCTCTTTTAACCTCAGGTGTTACAGCGTACCTGCTTCGAATGAAAGAGCTAGCTTTCTTTCTTTCTTTCTTTCTTTCTTTCTTTCTTTCTTTGTTTGTTCTTTCTTTCTTTCTGTCACTTTGTCTTTCTTTTGCTTTCTTTCACTCTTTTACGCTTTCTTTTGCTTTTGTTCATTTTTCTTTCACTCTTTCTTTCTTGTACTTTTTTGTTTCTTTTGCTTTCTTTCACTCTTTTGCTCTGTCCTTCCGCTTTTTTTCTTTAATAATAATAATAATAATAATAATAATAATAATAATAATAATAATATGTAACATACGTTATCTAGGGCCTTTCTCAAACCCAAGGATGCTTTGCAATGAACACACTTCATATACACGCTTAGAACTCGACCACACACTGACGAGAAGTGCACAGTGTACTTTCAACTGGAAACGACCGTCCACCTGGAGGACTGCAGCGAGCACTAGGGTGATTACCCAGGACAGAGTGCCAGACCATATCTGGGCATACATACATACATTCATTCACACACACCAGGGTCGTTTAGAGCCAGTTCACCTGATCTCCATGTTTTTGTACTGTAGGAGGAAACTTGAGTCCCCAAAGGAAATCCAGTCAGACACAGGGTTGGAAGCTCCACCCAGATTGGGACTTGAACCCAAGACCTCAACGCTGAGAGACAAACATGCCAACCACCAAGCCATTTGTGTTAATAACTGATACAAGTAAACACACACTGTCCATCACTTCAACATTTTCTCCATCTACAGTAAAGTTAATGGTCTTTCCTGTTGTCATGACTTTTGTCTTCTTCATTTTCAGCTGAAGGTCCATTTTTTCTGTCTTTTCTTTAACTTTCCTTATAAGGACTCTTCAGGTCTTCCTGATGTTCTGCTGTGAGTGCTGTGTCATCTGCATATTATTAATCTATTGTGTGCAAATCACACTGACAAAGTTTAATCTAATGTAATCTAATATGTACAGTATAAACATCAAAACACTAATTTCACTTCTACAAAATTGGCCATTTGAACATATTTAAACATATCTTATTCAGCCTGTCTGCACATTCAAACTGAAACTCCAAGTAGTGTTTCAGGCATGAAAGGCATAATGAACACAATAAACAAACAAGCAATAAAAATAAATAAATAAATAAATAAATGGATGGATTTCAGATGAAAATAATAAAACGCAAAAAAGTAGACAGACTTGGGGCCTTTTACTATAAGTAATTTCTCTGCACTCCGGCTGTGATGTCATCTTAACGTTGACCAGTAGAGGGCATGATAGCAACGCAACTGAATTTAACTTGTAGCGTCTTCTTGCAGGGTTGCCAGGTTCGCGTTTTTACCTCCATATTGGCTTGTTTGAAAACGCAGTCGAGTGTGAAAATGTTAAAAGTAGGCTTCTAGGCTACTTTCCAAATGATAAAAGATCATAATAATATTCTAATATTATTAACAATATGATGATAAAACAACAATCATAGTAATGCTATTGTAAACAAAATGCCTCAAAAAGTTTAAATACAGTGTTAATAAAAAAGTGTTAAAATAATACAACAGTATTAACAGAAGATCTAAGAGTAATACACTGGTAGTTCTTTTGTCTTTTATAGTATAGTATTTTATATCATGTGGCACTTTAGACCAGTTTCTGCAGGGTGGGTTTTAGACAGACTTTGGGCTGGGTATTTCTGCTGGATGGGGATCTGTTTCAGATTCACAGAAGATGAGTAAAAACACTTTTCATATGGTCACCAGGACGCAGAATGATTATATTATTATTATTATTATTATTATTATTATTATTATTATTATTATTATTATTATTGTGTTTAAATTATAGGTAGTGTAAAATAACAACACACTGATTTATAAAAATTAGCATCCACCAGATGGCGATGTACCTTTAAAACGTTCACTATTGGACGAGCAACAGTTTAGGTGCCTAGAGCTCTTTATGAATTTATCATTAGTCTAGGCCTATATTGATCTCCCTGCACTGTTGGAGAGCAGCTGTTTAACAAGGTCGTTTTCCTTGTCTCAGCTGTGCTTGTAGATAATCTTCTTAGTTTTTAGTAACCAGTGCATGTTGAAAGATATCTCGTAATAGAAATATATAACAAATATATATACACACGCTAGTACTATCATCTAAAGGGCAAAGAGATTCTCCAACATGTAGGAAATATGAGAAAAGAAAATAAATGTATCACTATTTCTGGCTTTCAACATTCTGCGTATAGACTATTTTTATCATCAAGTGCCATCAAGTTGATTCACACTCCTGGTGACCATCTGGATGGTGTTTCTACAGAACATCCTGTCTTCTGTTTCTTAATGGCTCGTTCATGAGTCCTCTGATTGTATCCGTCCATCTTGTTGCTCCTCTTCCTCTTTTACCTTCAACTGTTCCTGTATAACTGATTTCTCAGGTGTTCTGGTTCTTCTCATAATGTGTCCACAATAAGAGATCTTCAGGTTGGTTATTGGACCTCTAGTGAAAGCTGAGCTTTGATTTGGTTCATTTATTAGTTTTCTTTGCTGTCCAATGTTCTCTCAAAGTTATTCTTCAACAGCAGATATTCTTTCTGTCCTGCTGTTTATTGTATCACATCCTTAAAGAACCACAGAGAAGACCACAGTCTGGACAGTTCTTGTCTTTGTTTCAAGAGACAACTTAGACTTAGACTTAGACAGATTTTATTGGCATTCAAATTTACACTGTACAGTGTGCATAAGAACGAAACTATGTTGCCTTGGCTCGGGGTAGAGTTTTATATATGATGTAGTGCAAACTGTAGCACATATAAATATATTTATATGTATGTGACTATGTAAACTTATGTATATTTGCAAATAATTTACAATGTCTTGCACTGGAGCTCCTAGAAATGGAGTAATCATCATATGCATAGTATATTGCACTGGTGTAATCAAAAGGAAGGAGCAAGCATGTGGAAAGAAGCTGTTTTTGAACCTGGCTGTTCTGCTTTGAAGACTTTGAAACCTCCTTCCAGAGGCCAGCAGCAAGAACAGTCCATAGTGGGTGTGTGGGGGTATCTCTGTTTATGTTCTGAGCTCTGGTCAGACAATGGTTACATCTTCTCCAGTTCCTTCATCCTTGTTCTACTGAGTGTCAGTCTGTGACTGCTGGATCAATTTTTGTTAATGACTGATCCAAGTAAAGAAAAGCGGTCCATCACTTCACCATTGTGTCCATCAGTGTTTCCTATTGTCATGGTGTATAGACTTTGTTTTCTTTCTTTTGTGTCGCTGCCAAAGATGAGAAAAACATTCTAAAACAACATGGTCATGTTTTTTTACTTCTATGAAATAATGTCAAACATGTCAAAGTTAAAATACAAAACAACTCGAGCTGAAGTATAAATGTAGGAGATCAAAAAATGACTTCTGTGCTCTTATCACATTTAGAACTGCAGTGAAACGTAGCACACCCAGTATTTAATAACCATGTGAACTGACATTTGTTAGTCAATAATTCTCTTCTTTCTGATGTGCTATTTGACCCAAAGGTGGGCTTAAAAGTGTTTGGTGTGACAAATAGCAAAGAGCTAAAGGTGCATTTGTTTAATCAAATCAGGTATTTTGTGGTCACTGGTTCAATCTCCCAATCTGTCATGGAAACTGGGGGAGGTGATTTTCCCTCCCTAAACACCTTAGCCCCAACTGCTTCCCAGGCACAATATTTGGTGGCTGCCCACTGCTCTGGGTATGTGTGTGCTCTTCTTCTAATACTCTGCAAAATAGACATTGATCAGCTTTCCACTTATGTACATCCATCCATCCATTATCTAATCCTAGTTATGGTCACAATGAGTTATGGTCACCCCTACACCAGGTGCTGGGCATGGCACTCCACTATGTAAGCTAAACCCAGGACAGGGTGCCAACACTTGAGTGCATATGACTGTTATACCCACCACTGTCCATTCATGGTACCTCTTGCAATCTACTTGTGGCCATATACACCGCTCAAAAAAATAAAGGGAACACTAAAATAACACATCCTAGCTCTCAATGAATAAAATATTCCAGTTGAAAATCTTTATTTATTACATAGTGGAATGCTTTAAGAACAAAATAACATAAAAATGATCAATGTAAATTAAAATTATTACCCCTTGGAGGTCTGGATTTGGAATCATACTCAAAATCTCATACCACCCTCATGGAGTCTGTTTCTGACAGTTTGAGCAGAAACATGGATATTAGTGGTCTGCTGGAGGTCATTTTGCAGGCTCTGGCTCTGCTCCTCCTGTTCCTCTTTGCACAAAGGAGGAGGTAGCGGTCCTGCTGCTGGGTTGTTGCCCTCCTACGGCTCCCTACATGTCTCTTGGTTTACTGGCATGTCTCCTGGTATCTGCTCCTTGCTCTGGACACTGTGCTGACAGACACAGCAAACCTTCTTGCCACAGCTCGCATTGATATGCCATCCTGGATGAGCTGCACTACCTGAGCAACTTCTGTGGGTTGTAGAAATCGCCTCATGCTACCTCTATGGTGAGAGAACTGACAGAATGCAAAAGTGATCAATACATCAGGCAGAAAGGATGAGAACAGAGAAAAGGTCTGTGGTCACCACCTGCAGAACCACTCCTGTATAGGGGTTGTCTTGCTAATTGCCTCTCATTTCTACCTGTTGTCTGTTCCATTTGCACAACAGCAGGTAAAACTGATCCACAGTCAGTGTTGCTTCTTAACTGGACAGGCTGGTTTCACAGAAGTGTGGTTGACTTGGAGTTACACTGTGTTGTTTAAGTGTTTCCTTTATTTTTTTGAGCAGTGTATTACCTTACTGTGCATAAATGTCCAGAGGATGATGGGAAAATAATGTTAAAAATGAAACCCCAAAAATTTGTGTTTGTATGAAAAGGTAAAAGCATTTTAGTTTCTGAGGTTAAGAAAAGTAAGTGGGTCAGTTATAAGTCCCAGTAAAACAGAAAGTGCAAATACAATACACAAAAGATCTCTGTGTGTATAAACAAACAGAAGATACCCAAATAAAATGGGCCCAGCTGATGGTGTCCCAGCAGTTCTGCTCCAACTGGTGCCAGAAATTAGCAGAACGTCCTCCATTCATTCATTCATCATCATCATCATCATCATCATCATCATTGCAATCACATCATCAATATCATCACCACTGTCATTATCATCATCACCACTGTCATCATGACCATCATCGTCATCACCACCACCATCACCACCACCACCACCACCATCATCATCATCATCATTACCTCATCATTACTGTCATCATCATCATCATCATCATCATCATCATCATCATCATCATCATCATCATAATCATTGCAATCCCATCATCACTATCATCACCACTCTCATTATCATCGTCATCATCATCTTTGCAATCACATCATCACTATCATCATCATCATCATCATCATCATCATCATCATCATTGCAATCACATCATCACTATCATCACCACTGTCATTATCATCATCACCACTGTCATCATCACCATCATCGTCATCACCACCACCATCACCACCACCATCACCACCACCACCATCATCATCATCATCATCATCATCATCATAATCATTGCAATCCCATCATCACTATCATTACCACTGTCATTATCATCATCATCGTCATCTTTGCAATCACATAATCACTATCATCATCATTATTGCAATCACATCATCATCATCATCATCATCATCATCATCATCATCATCATTGCGATCACATCATCACTATCATCACCACTGTCATTATCATCATCACTACTGTCATCAACATCACCACCACCACCACCACCACCAACATCATCATCATCATCATCATTACCTCATCATTATAGTCATCATTATCACCATCATCATCATCATCATCACCATCACCACCACCACAACCATCATCATCATCATCACCTCATCATTATAGTCATCATCATCATCATCAACATCACCACCACAACCATCATCATCATCATCATCATCATCATCATCATCATCATTATCATCATCATCATCATCATTTTAAATGAGGTACAATGAAGAACCTGCTCAGGAAAACATAAGAGCAGAGCACTTAAATTAAATTAAATCAAAAATATTTAAAAGGTCACTGTCAATAGATGATTACTGCTGAGCAGGAACATCCAACAGACCTTTTAACATTTCAGATACTCCAGTCATATGACCATGACTTGAAAACTGTTGACTATGGAAACCGACTGTTACAATCTAATCCCTGATCTTGATAGATACCATTGTTAATAATAAATGTTGTTACAAACATTGATCATACAAACTCAGCAAATTCACTGATTGAATCCAGTTTTATTATTTTTATCCCATAGCTCCCACAATTTTCAAAATGTTTGATTGTGTGTTAAATTTATCTGAATAAATAATGTTTCATTTAAAATGTTTGCTTGATGTTTGTAAAGGCTGTTTTATTGAGCAGAGTAGATTTCATTGGTGTACTGCATATGTTCATAAGCTCAAAGTCAAATTTGTCCAATAGGAAAAGAGCAGCAAGATAATATTTTGGACAATCCAATATGCTACCCTGGGCTTTTAACATTGTATCAGAGCATGTACAGTGAGTAAAAATAATTGAATAAAAATCATGTTTTTTCTTCTTCTTCTTCTTCTTCTTCTTCTTCTTCTTCTTCTTCTTCTTCTTCTTCTTCTTATTGTTATTATTAATAACCCAGAAGATGATGGGTTCCCCCATTAAGCCTTGTTTCCTCTCAAGCTTAACAATTATTAATTAATTAATATAATTAAATTAATAACAATTATTATCATTATTATTATTATTATTATTATTATTATTATTATTATTAGTATTATTATTATTATTACTGTTATTGCTTAATCTGATATTCCAGCCTGATGCAAGATGTGATAACTGAGGAGTGAGCAAAGGAGGAGGAGGAGGCGGCAGAGAGAAAGAGAAAGACAGACACACACACACACAGAGAGAGAGAGAGAGAGAGAGAGAGAGAGAGAGAGAGAGAGAGAGAGCGAGAGCATCACGCTGATAGTGGTGCAAACTGAAGTATCACATCCCGTCACCGGCTGCTCCAGAAGCCGAGAAGGCGATGCATGAAGGACTCAGGTGCGTAGCTACCGAATTCCTTTACAGATGTGTCAGATGTCCTGACCGGCGGCTGGACAGATGTGGAGATACAGCAGGGACGAAGCTGCGCGCTGGTTATTATTATTCTGTATGATCATTCAGCTGCACGCTCGCTCAGCTGTGTCTGGACCGTACCGAGGGCTGCAGACGCGTGAATAAACACGAAAAGACGACTGCGTGCGTTCTCCTCGAAACGCCTTGTCTTTCCGTAGCTTTGCTGGAGCCGCTATAGGCTGCGCTCTTTGGAGGATCGAGGCTGAACGCAGAGGCTTCAGTGTGATGCTGGTTCTGGAGGCTGGGTATGTTCACGTTGTAGCAACCGAGGCGTCCAGAGCATTGTGGAGCGAGAATGTAGTTCTGCTTTCACCTTCAAGGCGCGTCTGTGTCCATGTGCGCTGTCCAAGGTGCTGAAACTGGCTGTAGGGACACTAGGGCCCCCAACAGGACGCTTTCTGCTTTTGGTTTTCCCTCCGAGTAGCCGAGCTACCATACCACACAGAACATATGCATGGTGTGAATAAGTGAATAATACACTAACCAGATCACTAGTGACATTTGCGGGTATGTTTTGTTTGTTCCTTTATAATGATGCAAGGTAGGCACCTGCCCCAAAAACTTCTCAAACGATTATTTGGACAGTACTGGCACTGAATAGGCAATGATTTGTGATGTATGTTTCATGGTTTTCGTGGCTTCACACAGAAAAAGCCTCACTATTAGTTTCTCATTCTTACAGTTTTTAATTCACTCTTGTACGGTTTAGTTCACTCTTGCAGTATTGGGGTCAAGCTTTCTGTGTTGAATTCACTCTAGTGTTTAGTTCACTCATGTGTTGATTTTTTTCTCTTACTGTGTTGAATTCACTCTTGCTGTGTTCACGGTTTAGTTCACTCTTATTGTGTTGAATTCACTCTCTAAGAGTTTAGTTCACTCTTGTAGTGTTTAGTTCACTCTTATTGATTA
The DNA here is from genome assembly GCA_036984385.1 of Crenuchus spilurus. Taxonomy (NCBI): domain Eukaryota; kingdom Metazoa; phylum Chordata; class Actinopteri; order Characiformes; family Crenuchidae; genus Crenuchus; species Crenuchus spilurus. The sequence goes on along the minus strand of BRDA01000225.1, from coordinate 47,175 downwards.
AAATTCACCCTTGTAGTGTTTTGTTTACACTCGCTGTCTTTTGTTTACTCTCACTGTGTTGAATACACTCTTGTAGTGTTTAGTGACTTTTACTGTGTTGAATACACTCTTGTAGTGTTTAGTCACTCTTACTATGTTGAATACACTCTTGTAGTGTTTAGTCACTCTTGCTGTGTTGAATACACTCTTGTAGTTTTTATTGAATTCTTATAGTGTTGAGTTCATTCTGGCTGTGTTTAATTCAGTCTTGTGTTGAATTCACTCTTGCTGTTTTTAGCTCACTTGTGTTGTGTTGAAATTACTCTTACTCTTACAATACATTCTGATTGTGTTGAATTCATTCTTGTAGTTTTAATTGAACTCTTATGCTGTGTTGATTTTTTTCTCTTACTTTGTTGAATTCACTTTTGCTGTGTTCACTGTTTAGTTCACTCTTATTGTGTTGAATTTACTGTCATAGAGTTCAGTTCACTCTTGCTGTGTTCACTCTTGTAGTGTTAGTTCACTCTTATTGAGTTGAATTCACCGTTGTAGTGTAGTGTTTTGTTTACTCTTACTGTGTTGATGTAGCATTTAGTCACTCTTGCTGTGTTCACTCTTGTAGTTTTAATTAAACTTTTATGCTGTGTTGATTGTTTCTCTTAAGGTTTAATACACTCTTATTGTGTTAACTATTTAGTTCACTTTTATTTTGTATTCACTCTTGTAGTGATGAGTTCACTCTTGCTGTGTTGAATTAACTCTTGCAGTGATTACACTCTTCTGTTGAATTCACTGTCATAGAGCTTAGTTCACTCTTGCTGTGTTCACTCTTGTAGTGTTGAGTTCGCTCTTATTGTGTTGAGTTCACTCTTGTATTGTTAAGTTCAGACTTACTGTGTTGATTTCACTTGTGCAATACTGAATTTATTACAGCAGTGTTGAATTTACTCCCATACATTGAAAAACAAAAACAGTGCTTTGCATGTACATGCTTCAAATGTGGCACCTGAATATAATATGTTACATCAGCACAACTTTTCCCAAAAGAGACTGAAAGAAAGCATTGTACTTGACACATCTTAATGACGTAAAGCCAAAGCAGCATTTTAAGAGATTTGTGCAGTGTTGGACTCAGTCATTCTAACATTGTTGGATTAACTCTTGTAGAGTACATCTTAGAGTGTAATAAATACTGTTGAGAGGGCTTCAAATTTCAAGGCAATATCATGCAAGGTTTAAAGTCATATTCACTGAGGTAAGAATTTATATTAGCATGTTTAGCCAACAGTTTCACATATTAATGGGAAACTCATATTAAAGGGCAAACTATTGATCGTGTTGTTCATATATTGTGCATTGGTAGTGGTGGCTGTGTTACCCAACAACTGCAATCTAAAGACGAGATAATGTCAGATAATTGGATAATGCTATACCAAAAAACTATTGCCAAGAGGTCTGATGAATACAATCTACAAAACACTATAAAAGTCATCTAAATTCTCAAAAGATTTGTTACACACTTATTGAGACATGGTGTGGAAATGGCATCTTCCAGCCACCTTGCCTTTAGATGGTGGTTGGAACAGTGTGATGAAGTGATTTACTATACTGTGATGGAATGGTTAACCCCACTGCCCTCCAACCAGCAAACGGGTCTTATTCTCCATCCACACAAGCCAAACGGCCTTTAGAAAACAATATTTTATTGCCAGCCTAACAT
>BRDA01000225.1:32022-42963 GCA_036984385.1 Crenuchus spilurus | reverse complement strand
GTATCGTTTCTATCTGTCGATCTACCTACCTACCTACCTACCTACCTACCTACCTACCTACTTACCTATCTATCTATCTATCTCATCCATCCATCCATCCATCCATCCATCCATCCATCCATCTAGCTGTCTATCTTTGCTATGCATACACACTTTTCTGTCCATATGTCTGTGTATCCACCTAATTATCTGTCTTGTCTGTATGTCTGACTCTGAGCTTTTGCTTTACATAATAGTTAGGAACACTGAATTTGGCTGTTTGCTGAGCTGAATTTCAGTATAATAGTCACAGCAGCACTCTCCATCCCTGTTAATGTATAAATAAATGCTAATTCTATTCCATTAGATGTGTACAAGTGGGCCCTCTTTCCCTCTAATTATTTGCATATCTAAGCATGCCTTAATTAATCAATCAGCTTCTCCATATTTAATAAGGGAACAAATACATTCTTCTCTCTCTGGAGGCTAAATGGTCTACACAGCTTTAGTTTAAGCCACACTGAATGACCTGTAAGCCCCTCTAATGGTCGTGTGCTTCTCTGAAATCTTGTAGATATCTGACTCAGATTTCAGAATTGAAGCTGTCAGGTTTTAAAAATGTCCAGTGTCTGAACTGACCACTTTCCCAAGCTGTCAGGCTTCAAATCGGTCAGATTTCAAAAAGGTTCGATGTCTTCGCTGTCTAAGTTTGAAACATTCACTGACAGATGCCTGAACTGCATTTCTTGGCTGCTCAAACAGTGGGAGTGTGTGATGTCTGTGTAATGCCACCACAATCTTTGCTTTCAGCGTTGGCTCCTGCAGAACCTCAAACTCATTTGACTACACAGTGTACATTATGTGGTCATGGGAGGCTCCATAGTTAGATTTTACACAACTCTGTTCACTTCCCAGTGCAGAGAATGTTTAAAGTCTGTTTATGGAGAAATATTTGATTCAGTTATTTGTCAGAAGGTGCAGTAAATCTATGTGATAAGCAGGTAATACAACGTCTTAAATGCATTAGCTCAGAGTTCAGATGATAAACAAACACTTCACACTACAGTAAGGTGTTGATATCCTCATCTGGCCTGATTTAATGCTCAGTCCAGGAGTAAAAACAAGAAAACGGATATCATTTTATGAAGGGACACAAGTGAAAAGATTTTTGCCAGCTGACGTTTTCATGAAAAGTGTTAGATACACTATATGTCCAAAAGTTTGTGGACACCATTTCAAATAAATGAATACTTGAAGTTGCAACCATTACTGACAAAGAAGTACAAATGCACACACAGCTTGTCTCATCCCTGTAGAGAAGTAGTGGCAATAGATAAACATGAACCTACTGGCAGGGGTATATAAAGCCCCCCAGTAATGAACTGTTGAGCAGTGGAACTGTACTCTCTGGAATGATGCTGCCCCATCCAGTAGTTTTGGGATGAGTTGTGAATGAGGTGGGTGGTAATCATCAAACATCCTGACCTCAGTAGCACTCTTATATATGACATTAGACCCACACACAGAGTACCAGCAGTTGCACTCCTCTGCATCAGACATCTTCAACGCTGCCTGTTACCCCTAGCAACAGAAGAGGTCCCTGATTGCATTAATTACCTGACCAGATTCAGATTTGTCCGTCTGACTGACTAAAGCTTTTTAAATAATCAAGTCTCAATAGGCATTACTCTGGCTGACCTGTGACTGACAAATGTTAAAAAACTGAATCATGTAATTGTGCAGAGATGGAATCTCACAGTCCAGTGTCACTGAAGCATCACAAAAAAGAATGACACCAAATTAGGTCTGTAGTACATTACTGAGGTACATTCATTTAATTCCTGATCTAAATCTTTTCACAAGGTCACACTTTGGGAAAATGAGCAAACTGACAAAGAGAGAGAGAGAGAGAGGGAGGGAGGGAGGGAGAGAGAGATTCAAACAAAAGACACGAGAGCTTGAAGAATACATAATAAAACATGAAAAAAGAATGGTCAAGGTTAGAGCTGGAGCCGACACCCTTCAAACTACTAGTGCACGTAAAAATGAGAAAATTGTGAAAAAGTTCATTTGTGATCATAATTGTATAAAAAAAGGTAAACTGTCAAATATATTATTCATTACATGTAAATGTGTCACAAACGGGGCTGATGTAGGAGGAGAGGAAGCGGTGTTGATCCAAAAAACAAGGCAAAAACAAACCAAACACTGAGGCGGTGGTGGATGATGTACAGAACTGTGAAGACATGCAAAGACAAACAAAGACTGTGACACACTAGGGAGGCTATGTAGCAATGTAAATAAGACAGATGATTAGACAGCAGGGCTGGGCATTAAGCAAGACATGACATGGCTGGGGTGGAGACATGATGTGAATAAGACATGTGGAAAAGGAGCAGAGCACATGGTGAGAGGACGGCATGTGGGGAATGATAAACAAACTCGTGGTCAGATACAAGGCAGGGCTGGGGTGCAGCAGAGGCGAGAGCATTACAAAATGTCACATTGTTCATATTTTTAAATGTTCATCCTGACTGAATAGTAATTTAAAGTCCAAATAAAATATCCTAATAATCTGAGACTCCGGATTTTAGATTTTCATGAGCTATACGGCCGTTAAAACAAAAACAACACCTGCAATATGTCTCTTTATGTGTAATGAATATAAAAGATCTTTGTCTTTTTGAATTACAGGATGAACAATGAAGCTGTTTGTGATATTCTAATTTTTGCGACACTGTAATTCATTTGATTCTTCTTCATGTTTTAAATGTTCATAGTGTTTGACATTTTATTTAAATTCCATGTTGTGAAATGCCAGAAATTGAACGGACAACTGATAACAGAAACAGAACAACTGTGATGAATCTCCTCCATGGGGAGCACTGACTCCTAGCAACACAAAGCTAAACTCAGTTCAAAGCATTTTCATTCAGTCCTTCCCTTCATTTGCTTCACCCACCTAATATAAACACCCTGTACAGCCACACTGCTGACTGGATCAGAACTTCACTTCATTTATACACTTTTATGAGTTAATTCCGGTCAAAGTTCTCCTAAATTACCATTTTTAGTTCTGTATTGGTAAATGTTAACAGATATTCTGAGTCAGTTTTGCTGCTGTCTGTGATGCGTCCTTCAAAAAGCACCACTAGACTCCGCCCCCATTGTTAGCTCTGTTATAGACAGCTGTAGCATCACCAGGGTTTGAACTCATGGTTTCCTGATCTGGGACTGAATACTTAGACAGCTGCACCATCACTGTCATAAAAAGAGAAATGCGGAGTTAAATAAAGCACATAAAAACATACTGTTACACTCTTAGAGAAGTGTAGTCTGGTTCAGTAGTCTGTGAGAGGAACAGCTCTCTGCTGGTTCCTCCTGTGATCTAAAGACTGTGAGTTCAAATGCAGAATTGCGAGTCCAAGAGGAGCAAATGCTGTCATTGTGTGGTGAAAAGGGTCCTAGCTGCTGTGGAAATTGAATGAACATATGTTGTATTTTATTTGCTCAACTAAGTGAGTTAGGAGAACTTTTGGCTAAACTAAGAAGTTTGAGTTGGTGAAACAGGTTGAATTAACTCATTAAAACAATTCAGTGAGTTACCTTTTTTATCTGATTTGCACTCAGTTCATCTTTTTTTTTTATTAGTTCAGATCAGTTCTGCTTTCTTCAATAAGTTCAGGTCAGTTTAGTTCACATCACATCCCTTCAATCTCATTTATTACAATTGAAATAAATTAATTGATGTTTAGTTGAATACATTTCAGTTAACATTCCATCAATCAATCAGTCAATCAAACAACTAATTCACTCAGTTTTTTTCACTCTGTTGCTCAAATACATTGAGGGTAACCCACAATAAAATAAATGAAAAATAAGATAAATTGAAAAAGAATGAACCCATGTGTACACAACTAACATTCTGTACTCTTGCTATGTTATAAGGGTTAACAATGACCCACTTTCAGTGAAGTCCTAAAATAAAGCAGATTAACTGAATTTGAAACTTTAAATTTATTTTACATGAACAAAAAAAATCCCTTTATTACAAACCTTGTGAATATGTGGTTTTTATCTCTTTAGCAATGTAAAAAAATACATTTAATCAGTGTACAACACTCATTTTCATTACAACACACCTAAAATAGTTGTGGGATTATTATTATCATTATTATTATTATTATTATTATTATTATTATTATTACTTGTATTATCATTATTATTATTATTATTATTATTATTATTATTATTATTATTACTTGTATTATTATTATTATTATTATTATTATTACTTGTATTATTATTATTATTATTATTATTATTATTATTACTTGTATTATTATTATTATTATTATTATTATTATTATTATTATTATTATTATTATTATATGTACTTGTTGACAACACAAGGATCAGGAGAACAATTAATTAAGAAAAGGGAAAAACAAAATATTTCAATGTAAAAGGATGTATACGAAAAACAAAAATTAAATTCTAAAAATGACTATCTAAAAATGTAATCATTATAAAATATTATAAGAAGGATTATAAAAAACAACAGTAAGACAAAAATACTAAAATAAAATCCAAAAACAGTTACAGGCTGTCTGTGACTTTAGTCAACTTCAGTTCAGTTCAAATGAACTTTTGAAAATGTAGGATTGTAAGGTCTTTCATTCCCCAACAGCTCCTTGCTCCAAACAAGTCTTCCTTCAAATGTCACTTAAATATATTACTGTAAATAAAACTTCATATGAAGTTGACCTTTCGAAGTGGAAAGGCAGGCTGATACTGGGGCTCAGTGTTATTCAAATCAAACAGTGCTGTCAGACTTTAGCCTGCGTCCATGCAGTCACCAGCTCTCTTAGTTCTCCCCACTCTCCTGATTAAAAGAGCTGTCCAGAGTGCACACAGTCAACACCAATGACCTCTACTCTGGCTACTGCCAGAGTACCAGTTGCATTGCACTGAATTATGTATGAGACTGAATGACTTGTCTTTTGGTGGCACCAAAGCGTGTAATTCCAAATGACTTCCCATTCAAATTGAATTGTGGTACATACTTTATGTTCACTGGTCATTTCATTAGGTACACTTAGCTTGTATCTACTCACTGTCTATGTTATCAGCTCCACTGATCATATAGGAGCACTTTGTAGTTCTACAATTACAGACTGTAGTTCATCTGTTTGTCTGTGTACTTTGTTTGTCAGGGTCACCACAGAGCAGCTATTATTTGTGTGGTGGATCATTCTCAGCACTGCATTGACACTGATGTGGTGGTGGTGTGTTAGTGTGTGTTGTGCTGATACAAGAGGAACAGACACAGCAGAGCTGCTTGAAATTATACTGTTAGCTCACTGTTCACTCTATTATATATACGTACACTACAGGTCAAAAGTTTTAGAACACTCTATTTTTTCCACTTTTGTATGTAAAGTGTTTGAGTTTAATGTCTGATTGACTCTGAAATGAAAGCAGAGGAGTTAAATAAGAACTCAGTGAATCAGTTTACAGACTAAAATGTGTCTAAACTTTGGACACAAAGCAGCACCTTTGTCAGATATAACAGCTGAACACACTCCTGACATTCTTTCTACAACAGACATCAAACATTCTTCAGTTCTTCACTAATCTGCTGCAGAACGTCACATAAATGTTGGCTCTTGTAGGTTTGCTTTACTTTTCACTTCATCCTAAATCAGCTGGATGGGGTTTAAGTCTGGAGACTGTGCTCCACTCCATGTTTTCAAGCTGACCATCTTGTTGTTGTTTCCTGAGCTAGTTCTGGCAGAGCTTGGACTGATGTTTTGAGTCATTATTATGCTGTGGGATGAACCCCTGACCAAGTAGGGCACACCTGAAACGACCTAAAACTTTTGACTGGTAGTGCACCCTTTGATCCACTTTCTAGATGTCAAGTCAGAGATTTTCATTTCATTGATGGTCACAAGACACCTGTGTCTGATTCACTCACTTCAGCACAACACACACTAACACACCACCACCACATCAGTGTCAGTGCAATGCTTGCTCACACAATGCATAATTCACCACTCAAATAACACTTTGTTCCAGTGAGGGTCCTTATCACTGAAGAACAGGTGAAAGGAGGATAATAAAGTATACAGAGAAACAGATGAACTACAGTCTGTAAGTGTAGAACTACAATGTGCTCCTGTATGATCAGTGCAGCTGATAACATAGACAGTGAATGTAGATACCAGGAATGTGTAGATGAATGTATATGTGCATGTGTAATAATTCCAACAACAGAGATTGAATGGTACCTGAATGTCTGTAGCGTATGTGATGGACTGCTTTTCAAATGAGTGTTCATGTTTTGTTTTTTATGTCAACCATTTCAGAACTGAACAAGGCTTCCATTTGTATCTCAAATGGTAGTGACCATCTCTCCATTTCATGTCTTTTTCAGTTGCCTGTCTCCATTTTGTGTCTTCCATTGTGAACTGTCGTCCATTTCTAATCCCGGGTTCTGGCTGCTTTGACTGTGTTGAGTCACTGGAGGTAACCCAGCCTCCATTTTTGGATCTTCTCAAAATTCATGCACTTGCTTCAGTTCCTAGTTACCATTAGTTGCAAGAATGTGCTTTTCTTGCTTTCTAACTGATCTGCTATATCATGTCTCAACTCAGGCAACTATGGTGAAAGTGGCATGGAGGCATTTAAGGAACTAGCAGCAGAGGAGGGGCTGTGCATTGCCCACTCTGATAAAATCTACAGCAATGCCGGAGAGAAGCACTTTGACCGTCTGCTGAGAAAGCTGCGGGAGCGCCTGCCCAAGGCCCGTGTGGTGGTGTGCTTCTGTGAGGGCATGACTGTGCGTAGCCTCCTTATGGCCATGCGGCGGCGAGGCGTTTCAGGAGAGTTCCTACTCATTGGGAGGTAAGGATTCAAAAGTCTTTTGAAAATGTGAAGTGCAAAGCAAGTCATAAGGGTGAATGGTTTAAAGGATGGTGTCTTTAGTCAAGTTAACTAGTATTAGGGTGACCAGATGTCCTCTTTTACCCAGACATGTCCTCTTTTTGAGACTTAGAAAACATGTCCGGGCGAAATTTCACAAACTTCCGGGATTTTATTTTATTCGAGAAGCCTTTCATTCACAAACTGCACAGTAAATCTGTCAGTGTTAAATCAACACTATTAGAGTTAAATTAACACTGGGAGTGTTACATTTTGACACCCTCAGTGTTAATTTAATTCTAATAGTGTTGATTTAACACGGGCATATTTACTGTGTAGTCTTGCCCTCCCCCTGTTTCGTTTGGTTCGCTTGAGTGAGATGTTGTTATACTAAATGGAGACGGGCGAGCATTAGGACCCAGCAGAATTTCTGCTTATTTTTTACTCAAAAATGAGGTATAATTCTGTGTAAATGAGGTCTATTGACCATACAGTCCAAACATATGTATAACATTGGTGATAATGAGCTGGAGTGAAGTTGACTGAAAAGGTGAAACACAGATAGTTTGATAATTTTATGCTACATGCTTTTAACAGTTTATTAGTTTTAATAATATGTAATAATGTATTAATATTTTATTAATGATAAATATACATTTGATTAAAATTATTATTATTTTTATTTTTCATAATAACATTTAATAGTTATTATTAGGTTATTATTAATAGTAACTAGTAATTATTAATAAAATATAAATCATAATTTGTCAAAATTTATTAATAATTAATAATAATAATAAAATGTATGTTCAAGCACAAAAAACAGTATATATAGTGTTATCTTCATTTTAGATGTCAAAAAGTATTTGCTGCTCCCAGTGTTTTCTTTTATGTGGAAACCAAATGTGGTCCAAATGGCTCTTTTAGTGTTGCCGACGCCTGCTCTAGAAGTACTTCAATATTCCTTGCTGTGGCGTGTCTGATAGCAACAATCACGGAGCAGTATTCCTTCTGCTCATTCAGTACACAATAATAATAATAATTTTGTACAAAATGTATAACTTTGTTTTTGCATTTTTGAAATATTCAAATATGTTCAAATAGCCTTTAAAGTCAGTGTTTTTTCTGCATGTTAGTGTTGTTAAGAGCTAATAAAGCTCTTTTTCATATAAGTGTCAGCCATATGCGTAGTGTACAACATTTTTGAAATGTCTTTGTGTTTGAACATGTAATACGTTATACGACCCCGAACCCTACCCCCCACCCTCCGTGCTGAGGTGTTCTCTTTTTTATCATCTCAGATCTGGTCACCCTAACTAGTACAGGTACTACAACAACCTGCATACTGATTTTCAGCTGTCTGCAGCCAAGCCTTGTCCAGAAATCTCTGTCCTGTTCTTGCTGATTACAATGTGAAGCACCCCTCCCCCAAAACGTTCCCTTTTAATCCATAACTTCAGATTTTGTCACAGAAAATTAAAGCTACTATTACAGCAGTTGTATGGCACTGAACAGTGCATGAAAAGTCAGTGATGTTCTTTATGTGATTGTTGACATCATCATACAAGACATACATTCATTTTCAGCACAAATGATGTTATGATGTTAGAAAAGTGAACATAAGCACAAAAATAAAACATAACAAGGAAAACGTCTACACCAAGCCTCTATACAGAACACAATACACAATACACAGTGAATCCCACAATACAGAGAGACAGGATGGTCTATAAAAGGGAAATAATTCGGCGGACAATGATACACAAGGCGGAGAACAGGTGCAAGCACTGACTAAATGGGCGTGATGATGACTAGGGTGGAGACACACAGACATGGAGACAGGCAATATGACATGAGAGTGTGACAGTGTGTGTGTATTTGAACATCTGTGTCAACTTAAAGTAGCTGAATGCATTAACTAGAATTCCCAACCTGACAAAAATTTTCGTGGTCTGTCCCCCGCGCTGGAATGCTGGAGCCATTAACAGCTTTTGTCTGCTGCTCTGCTGCGCTTGTCATGCAAATCAGTGCGTCGTCACACATTCAGTGTCACGGAGCCTGTCCCTCTTTCCACAAAGGAAAAAAAAATATATAAAATAATAGAGCAGGAATCATGCTACAGGCTTGCATGTGCGTATTCACACAAACACACACACACACACACACACACACACACACGAGCCGAGCCGAGCAAGCGGCCGAGGCCGAATCAAGCCGTGCAGCCGAGGCCAAATACCAAAACAAAACTCGCCCTTTGACATGCTCCCTAGCCCCTACACACTAGCCCTCCAGACTCTCATTTACATCACATTATCTCTCAAATGGCTCACAAGAAGGGTTTTTTTCTGCAAACCTGGGAAATGCAGTGTTAATTAGAAGGTCTGTCCACAAACATTTGGACATACAGTGTATATCTTGTGGCCTATTTTACAGATACACATCCAAAACAATAGCCTGCAAGATTTAAATGCTGAACATTCAAGTCTCCAAACTGCACATCTCCACAGAGATGAGTGTAAATATCATAAGGAACAGATTCCTTATGGGTTGGTGTTCTTTACACAAACAATTATCTGTGCACTGTGTGCTGACCCAGATATTGTTTGCTTTGCTTTCTAGCCGTTCTCTTCCAGAAGTCTGCAGAAGTGAAAAAACATTATCCTTTCAATGTCCTTTTTGAGCACAGCCTCAGGTGCGTAAACATAATTGCAAAGGAAGTTTTATGACTAGATAGAGTCAACCTTTAAAAACTGTCCGTTCCAAACAAGCACAAGATGAAGTGCACAAACCTGCGGTTCCTCAACTGGCTCAAAAAGAACGGCAGAGGAATGCTTATCTGCGTGTTGCCACCAAACACAGACACACACACACACACACACAAGTTTCCAGGGAAACCGATTGAGATTTAAAATGTTGGGTGCCAACAGAGGGTCTTTTCACCACTAATGAATAAGTTGTGATGCAGTTGCTGGAAAACCAATGTAGAGGGTGAATTCTCCTCCCTGTCAACACTCTGTACTTGTCTTCTGCCATGTATACATATGTGTGTGTGTGTGTGCGCATGTGTGTGTGTGTGTGAGCAAGAGAGAGAGATAGAGAGAGAGCTTTTGATTTGAGGTATGGAAAAATGCTGCTGGCTGAGCATTAAATATTCAATCTGGCAACCTCTCAGGAAATGTAGGTTTATGCCAAAAAACCTGCAGGCGAGAAGACGTTCTATAGTGTTGCCTTTTTATGCTGAGACACAGTATGAAATAAATCATTAGCAATGCTTTGGATGTGAGCAGGAATTAATGAAATTAGCCTTGAACAATAAACCGAACCAAATTCACTGATCTGCTTGCTTTTGTGAACGCCTGAACATGTGAATGGTGAGTTAGATACAGTTTAACAGAAGTCAGTACATGTTGCCCTTTTCTGATTCATTGGCATTATTGCTAGAAGAAGAAACTTTACTACAAAAATACATAGAGTCACTGGCCCCTTCATTAGGTACACAGAGCTGCTGATGCTGGAGTGAAAATAGTGCACCAACCAAAACTATCCAGCCAACAGCATCCTGTGTCCACCAGTGAAGCACTAGAGGACCAACACACACTGTTCAGTAACAGATGAGCTCCTGTCTCTTACTTTACATCTGCAAGGTGGACCAACAAGACAAGTGTATACTCAGTAAATATGCCAGTGTTAAATCAACACCATTAGAGTTAAATTAACACTGAGAGTGTTACATTTTGACACCCTCAGTGTTAATTGAACTCTAATAGTGTTGATTACACACTGGCAGATTTACTGTGAAAATAAGTATTTGAACACCCTCCGAATTTGCAAGTTCTCCCACTGAGAAATCATGGAGGGGTCTGAAATGTTCATCTTAGGTGCCTGTCCACTGTGAGAGACATAATCTAAAAGAAAACATCCAGAAATCACAATGTATGATTTTTTTAATCATTTATTTGTGTTACTGCTGTAAATAAGTATTTGAACACCTGTGAAAATCAATGTTAATATTTGGTACAGTAGCCTTTACAGAGG
>BRDA01000225.1:15315-31922 GCA_036984385.1 Crenuchus spilurus | reverse complement strand
AATAAATGATTAAAAAATCATACATTGTGATTTCCGGATGTTTTCTTTTAGATTATGTCTCTCACAGTGGACATGCACCTAAGATGAACATTTCACACCCCTCCATGATTTCTAAGTGGGAGAACTTGCAAATTCGCAGGGTGTTCAAATACTTATTTTCTTCACTGTATAATAGAGTGGACAGTGAGCACTAACACACCACACCAGAGTCACTGAAGTGCTAATTCACCACCCAAATAATACCTGCTCTGTTGTGGTCCTCCTGGGGTCCTGTGGGGGTCTTAGTCATTGAAGGCTAATAAAGTATACAGAGAAACAGATGAACTACAGTCTGTAATTGTAGAACTACACAGTGCTCCTGTACGATCAGTGGAGCTGATAAAATGTACAATAAATGTAGATATATAGTATGTGTACCTAATAAAGTGGCCAAGTGTGTAGTGTGATGCTGTCATTTCACTGCAGTGTCATTCGCTCAGTTAAAAGTATTTTAGAAATATACAATAGGAATGTGTTCTTTGAGAATTGGATTGCTGTTGACATTTCTCACAATAGCACCTGTTGTGTCTGTAGCTTCACAAAAGCTCAGAATATGTTCTTTTAAGTATTTTTTCTATTGTACATCACAAGTGCAAAGAGCACACTCACTTATGGTGGAAAAAATCAAACATCTGCCAGCAAACAGCTTCTTGTTCACTCCCTATGTATCTGTACAGGAACACAGTTCTGGTTGTTCTGATACAGCCTTGGATATATCATGACTATGAAAAGCAAGTTTAATTTAAAGCTTTGGTATAAAAACATTTGTCTTGCCAATTTCCTTGTCTTTTGAATAATGTAGTTAATATCTTGTGAACTAGTTTGAAGAACAAACTTTGTTCCCAGATTTAGTCCTTGGCCACCAATTGGATTGTTGATTTACTCAGCATCACTTCACTTAACATGATGGAGTACTGATTAACCAAACCAGACACTACATGATAACTACAAATTATAGTGGATTGTCATGAGGAGAGGTTTGGGCTTAAATTAACATATTCACATAGAAAACCACAGCTTACTGTGTTCATGTTATCTGCCTCTGTTACATAGCAGTGTTTTTGTAGACACTGCTATATAACACTGAGGATCACAAGTTTTTAATCTTGATCATGTTGCTTGGCATCGGCAGCCGGGGCCCGAGAGAGCAAGATTGGCAGTGCTCTCTCTGGGCAGGTACAATGTCATTTTCTCCCCATCACTAATAAGTAATGTCAGCTGGCTCAGCGTCTGCCAGGCGATACATCACATTCATCCGAGAGCATTGGTTGCCCGGCGACAATGTAATAGTGGCAGTTGTAAAAGAGGCGGAGCTTGACTTTATATGCGTCACAGGATGCCTGTGTGAGTCTCTACCTTCCTACAGTCAGAGACATTACAAGTGATAAGGAGAGTCATCGAATGGGTCAGATGATTGGCAACCAAACACACTGGAGATAAAATTGAAAAATTGTGAAATATAAAATTTTGAATTGTGAAAATGGGTATTTTTTTGTTTATAATTTAATTTAAAAATGCAAATACATAACACAAAAAGTAACATATTTCAAGCCTTTTTTGTTGTAGTGTTCATCAGTCTGGGTTACAGCTCATGAAAATCAGAAATCCAGAATATCAGATTATTAGATTATTAAATGTGACCCTGCCAGGGAAAACCAGGCCAAAGTCACTGGGCATCTTATTGAGATATTGTGTCAGTATCGTGTCACTCACATTAGCGACAAAACTTAGCCACTCAGTATTATTATTGTAAATAAAGGATAACAGTCTCAGATATCTATCAGAGTACATATTTTGATCAAAAACAAAACTTAAATTCACAAAAAAGTTGTTTTGAAAAAAAAGAATGACTTTGACTTGGTTTTCCCTGGCGGGGTCACAAATTTTGAGTTTGAGTAAATTACTATTCAAAGAGTATCAACATTAAACCAAAAGAGGCTTGAAATGTGTCACTTGATGTCATAAATATATAAAAAATCACAGTTTACTAATTTTAATGAAATTATGAACAAAAATGAATTTTTTTCACAATAATTTTTCTTTACTGATTTTCTCCCCAGTGTTGTTAATAACCAATCAACACACCCATTCACTGACTCTCCCCATCACTGATGCACTGTATTTTTTCACATATAGGAATCACAGCCCCTTTTATATGCTCTCCTGTTTCAGGGGTCAGTAAGTGTTGGATATGCTGTCTGCCATGTTAGATTGTTAAGGCTGTCCTTTCTGCCCATTCCTGATTAAATTTTACCAAAACATCTGGCTGAATGTTAACACAAGCATTAGCAATTCTATCGTTAAGATCAACAACACAAACTTCACAAACAAATGACATGGCCCTACAGATAGAAATACAAAGGGCATCAGTCAGCAGAACAGGGTGACCACTTGACTGGACCAAGAGGACCAATCCACTTTTGGAGACAATGTACATAAAAATAATCTCTGACAACAACATCCTTCACATCACCTGTACAGAAGAAAAACCTGTGTTTTAACATGATAATGAATACATTTGCATTGATATGAAGCACACCACTGTTTTTCTGGTGGAACTGTCTACCAGTATGATGTGTCACACACCTTGACGTCCCCTAAAAGTAATACGTACTGGTCACTTACATTATTAACGACTTTATTTAATTATTTATTTATTATGTTTCTACTCTTGCGTTGGCTTGGCTTCTCCAACAAGCCATAAATGTCACTATTCCAAATTGAAATGTAAAAATAATGGTAGATATTTCCCAACCCCCTTCCTATGGTCTCATTTAGAAAACCCCCTTACAGTCCTAAAACATAGGTAGTATAACCACTCTGGTTACTGTAAATTGCCCCAGGTTGAGTGTGTGTATGTCTCTGTGTGTGCCCAGAGATGGATTGGCACCCTGTCCTGGCTTTGGCTAAAATTGTGGAATGCCCTGGCCAAATGGATGGACCCTGAACTGGATTAAGCAGTTAAGATGACAGATGGATGCTTCTAAAGTAACTATGACCCTCACTTGAGCATGAACTTCACTTACTGAAGGCAAGAATGAAAGCAAGAAGCCCTAAAACATGCAGGAACTGAAGAATGACAGCATTAAGGGCTTGGCAGAGCATCTCCAGGGAAGATAGTCAGCATCCGGTGATGGGTATAGCTCACAGACTTCAGGCACTCACTGATTGCAGTGGATTTTCAATATGTTTTAAATTTAGGATTATGTTAATTCTCCCAGTTACTTATCTCCTCCTGTAATAGAGGACTGTGTATATAAAGGGCTGTAATTTCTATACAGTTCTCCCTATAGGGGCTCAAATGAGAGCTCTATACATTTTAATCAGTCACTGTTTCATTTCTAATGTAGTGGAGTACAAGAGCTAAAAACGACCAAAAAAAATGTGTCACTGTCCAATTATTCACAGACTGCACTTTATGCCTATGTGTGCATATTAAAATATTCATAGCTGTGAGCATGCACTAGTAAATGAGGGTAAAATTACCTCCTGCATTCAGATTTGTTTTGTGTATGTGTGTTTGTTTCGTGCATATGCTCGGCTGTGGCATCGTGGTCAAAATAGCTTTAGGGGCGTAATGGAGATTTATTCATCAGAAGCTAGTCTGGTGTTCTCATGCTAATTTGCGCCTCAGCCTTCAAGCCAAGGCAGGAGCTGGTGATGTTTATCTAAAAAAGATAGGAGAGGGAGAGAAAGAGAGAGATGTAAAGAGCATGTGAATGGCTCTTGTGTGAAAAGAGTGGCTTTTCAATGATTAGTGTTCTTCTTCAAGCGTCCTAGCACAGTCCTCCAGTGAACAATGTGTGAGTGTGAGCATTGGAGACAGATTTTGCTGCCTATAAATAAACTATGGACGCTATATAGGGACCTGGGAAGCCTAAGGCCAGGTCCGTGCTTTAGCCTAGTAGTCTACACCGACCAGCCACTTCATTAAACCACCTCCTTGTATCTACACTCAGTGTCTATGTTATCAGCTGCACTGATCATACAGGAGCACTTTGTAGTTCTACACTTACAGACTGTAGTTCATCTGTTTCTCTGTATACTTTATTATCCTCCTTTCACCTGTTCTTCACTGATCAGGACCTCACAGAGTTGATATTATTTGAGTGGTGGATCATTCTCAGCAGTGGCACTGATGTGGTGGTGGTGTGCTGGTATGAGTGGATCAGACACAGTAGAGCTGCTGATGTTTTTAATCACCTCAGTGTCACTGCTGGAGTTAAAATAAGCAACCAACCGATCCCGAGTGGCTCAGCAGGCTAAGCTGGGATTTGAAATCGCGACCCTCTGGAGCAAAAACTGGCCGTGCTCTCTCTGGGTGGGTAGATGGCGCTCTCTCTCTCTCTCTCTCTCTCTCTCTCCCTATCACTCTCACATTGCAATGTCCGCTGGCTCAGGTGTCTACTGATTGGTCCATTCGGAGCTGGGAATCCTGCGCTTTCCTCCGAGCACGTTGGCTCCCTAGTAACGGTGTATCAGCGGTAGTTAGAAAAGAGGCGGTGACTGTATCACATACAGCGGAGGAGGCTTGTGCTTGTCTTCACCCTCCTAGAGTCAGGGAGAGTGCAAAGTGATGAGGAGAGCCCTAACGGAGGGGATGGGCTAATTGGCTACTAGTACATTGGGAAGTGGATAAAATTGGGCAAAAAAATGATGAATAAATTAAATAAATAAATAAATAAATAACCAACCAATCGAACCAACCAAAACTATCCAGCCAACAGTGTCCTGTGACCACTAGGACTAGAGGACCAAAACAAACTACCGCAAATGATGAACCTCTGTCACTCTATCTCCAAGGTGGACCAACAAGGGAGGTGTGTCTAATAGAGTGAACAGTGAGTGGATTCACTCCTACCAGCACACTAACACACCACCACCCAAATAATATCAGCGCTGTGGTGGTCCTGACCAATGACAAACAGAGTAAAAGGAGGCTAACAAGTGTATAGAAAAACAGATGGACTACAGTACAAAGTGCACCTATATAGACAGAGGACAGTGAGCACAGATACCAGGAGGTGGTTCAGTGGATGGACAGTGTACACATTCATTCAAATTTAGCTCTGAGTTTGATGTCAATCCAGATGTACATGCATCTGATCTTTCTTCTTACGTCTGAACAGCAAGCACATCCTAAGTCTGTTCACTTTGGATTTAAATGACATTTGTATACAGAGACAGTAATTATAGCTAATCACCGCATGTTGACAGCATTTCTAATCTGATCAGGTACAACAGCAGAGCGGATCTGAGCCTTTTCCCCTGCTGTCTAAATGCACCATGCGTCATTTATTTTCGGAGAAACAGATAAGCCGTGTCACTCTCTAGACGGAAACATGGTATCTTTGTTGCTCCGCTGTATCCTGCTGTTACTTTTAACATCAGTTCTAGGACAACTCGTCAATGTTTAATGAGAGCTCTCTCCTCTCGTTTTGCTGAAGCGGCATTCCTGTACAAAGCCCTGATTTCTAATTAATAGTCCAATCTGATGCCTCATACCTTTTTTACCTGAGCTGTTTAAAAGCTGTGATTATAAATTCACACCAGGCTACAACTGTCGATTTAAGCAACCATATCAAACTGTTCAAAAGCAGACGAGTGTAGGTTTATCTTGTTCTTAAAAGGTTATACAGTCAATTTTATTTTTTGTTATAAACATTTTTAGCAAGATGTTTATAGAAAAAAAGACTTTAAACACAGTAACAAGAAAAAATGATGCCAAATGTACACTAATATATCACTATATAAATATATATGAAGTACCACCTGGGGGCAGCTGTAGCCTGGTGGTTAGGGATCCAGTCTTGTGACCAGAAGGTTGCTAGTTCAATCCCTGGGAGGTCATGAATGAAGTGTTGTTGAGCAAGGCACCTAACCCCAAACTGCTCCCCAGGTGCCATGGATAGGGGCTGTTCACTAGTATGTGTGTGTTTCACTGCATGGATTGGTTAAATGCAGAAGAAACATTCCTATGTTTGCAAGCCTGTTGTTCAATAGTAGGATAAACATTTTGTGCCCTAACAGCTTTGTCCATATAGTGTATTACTCCTTAGCTTAGCGTCTGTAAAGTATGGGTGAATGTACATATTAGAAGTACAGTAACAGTCAAATGTTTGTAGACACACCTTCTCATTCATTTTTCCTTTTTCCCCCTTTTTTTCTCTACATTATAAATGAACACTGAAGACATCCAGACTGTGAGTGAACACATAAGGAATCATGTAGTAAACTTAAAAGTGATAAACAAACCTTAGATTTTACTTCAAAGTAGACACACAACTGATGTCTCAAACACATTAAGAGGCAATAAATACAAGTCATGGACTCTTGACAAGACACAGCTGTTAACTGAAAGCCATTCCAGGTGACTACCTCATAAAGCTGACTGAGAAAATGCCAAGAAAGCTGCATCTAAGCAAGAGGTGCCTACTGTGAAGAATGTAACATATAAACATATTCTGGTTTGTTTACTTGTTTGTTTACTAAATAATTACAGATGTATTTATTCATAGTTTAGACTTTAGTATTAATCTACAATACAGAACATTTTTATATCATGAAAAACACTGAGTGTACAGGAGGTGTCCAAACTTTTGACTGGTACTGTATGTTTTCATTCAAAAACATGTCATATTTAAGACTTTTTTATTTAGTGACATTGGTAAAACATGACAGTAGTAGTTATTCCTGTTAGATATTCCTAGAACTGGGCGGCACGGTGGCTTAGTGGTTAGCACGTTCGCCTCTTAGCGCTGGGGTCTTGGGTTCAATTCCCCATCTGAGCAGAGTTTCCATGTTCTCCACGTGTCTGCGTGGGTTTCCTCCGGGGTCTCCCACAATCCAAAAACATGGAGGTCAGGTAAATTGGGTAAAATTGTCCGTGTATGTGTGTCACCCAGCGATGGACTGGCGCCCTGTCCTAGGCTTAGTTGAGTAGTGTAATGCCCTGCCCTGCGCCCAGTGAGGGGGTAGGGGACTAACCACGACGCTGATAAGGATTAAGCGGGTGTCATAATGAATGAATGAATATTCCTAGAACAGATACACACAGACAGAGAACTGGTGACAGAACATGTTTAATTGCACAAGAAAGGAGGAGAAAATGGCAATAATATGACGAAGAAATATTATCAGGAGAATAAAAGGTACAAATCCCACTTAATCAGAAATGATCATTCCAGCGCACCTCTGATGATTTTTCACATAGCATTGTTTTCTTCTCAGTCCATTCAAACCAGTCTTTGGAGTAGACAGCACTTTATGAGAAATCTACCATTTTCGATTTGAGTGCATTCTTCCTGGTTCCCATTTCTCATTACATCATTCAACTTTTCCTATTAAAAAATGAAAGACAGCCACGAGAGCCTCTGTCTGTAATTAGCAGCATGGTGCCTCGTAGCTCAACTCATTTTGGGTGAATATTGCAGAAACGTATTTGCATAATCAGCCGTCATTTTCCTGTTGTTTTGGAGACGCCTTTGCTCATAGGGCAAAATTGAGGTCTTATCACTGTCACAGTTACTCATTTATTTAGGTGGACTGAGTGATGGCAATGTTAGGATGTGCAAATTTATGTGTGTCTCTGTCCGCAGATAAAATGTTGTCTAATTTTAAACATTTGCCTAATTTTCTTCAAAAAATCCTTTGGAATACTGAAAGTGAAAGGAACACTTAAGGATTGTTCTACATAAACATTATTGAAACTGAAGCGTGTGCCTATTAGCTTCTACTATATTCATATACAGTATCAACCAATTACAATATTGTGTAAAAGGTTTTTTTTTGCTCATCATTTAATTCAAAAAGGTAAACTGTCAAACATTTCAAATTAATTAGATATAAAATTGTATATTGAAGACTTTTTGTAATGTTGATCAGTGTGGCTTACAGCTCCAGAATGGCAAATTATTAATACAGTGGTAACCCTACTTACGAGTTTAATCTGTGCAGGAGCCGAGCTCGTTAGCTGGTTTGCTCGTTAGCTGGTTTGCTCGTTAGCTGGATGCATTTTCCCCATAAGAATACATGTAAAACTGATTAATCCGTGTCAGCCGGCCAATATACAGTATACTTTAATATGCTAAATAATGTGTTTATATGGGTTTTTAAAACATAAACGAGACGACGACGACGCTCCTGTAGGCTGGCGGCTAAGGAGGACAGGAGGACGGGCGTACGTGTATGGCATGGTTACACTTATCATATGAAAAGTAAAAGTAAAATGTATCTAACTTTCTTGTTCACTACCTTTTGCTGTCTTTGTGTCACTTTCACTAGCACTTTCACTTTCACTGGACAGCAGTCAAAGGTAATGACTGACCTTTTCTTCTACGCTAGCATCTAGGAGATGCTATGACCGCAGCGCCCCTAGCGGTTGGCATACTTGAAGAAATTTACGCTATTCGTTACCTGGAACAAAAATATTCAGAGATCTCGACTCATTACCTGGAATACTCGTCAGTAGGTATGCTTGTAAGTAGGGTTATCACTGTATATGTAATAGTGAGTGGAGAGACACACAATCCAAGTGTCTGAAGTCCAGTGTGCAGTTTCTGCAGTCTGTGATGCTTTGAGGTGTCATGTCATCTGCTGCTGTTGCTCCACTGTGTTTAGTCCAAAGTCTAGAGAGTTTAGAGCACTTCATGCTTCCATCTGTTGACAAACTTTATGGAGATGTTCATTATTTTTTCCAGCAGGACTCAACACAACAGGACTTAGCCGTGATATTACTGTGCTTGACTGGCCAGCTAACTCGTGAGTTAAAAAAGGCTTGAAATATGTTTCTGTTTAATGAAAATAAAATGACATTTGACTTTTGAAAATAAAATTATAAACAGAAAGTAAATTTTTCATAATATTCTTTTTGATGTATGACTGTATATGCAGAAGGGGAGGTTGAAAATGCTGGAGTATTCCTTTAAGGTTAGGTTTGGATGCTTCACACACACACACACACACACACACAAAGCTGAAAATACAGTTGTGAGTGTATGTGTGCACACGTGTGGTTTGACACTAAATAGATTAGCTAGGCCAGGAGTTTATGGTGTGGTGAACATCTGTCTGTTATATAAGAGATTCTAGTCTGAGCAGATTTTACACACCTGCTCCAGCAAGTGAATCAGGTTATCCTCCTGATTCTATTGACTTCTGACCACAGTATGGCCTGATTTACTAAGATCTGCTATGGAAGTTTGGGTCCTTAAGGTCAGTTTCCCTAATTCAGAGTCTTCAGGTTTCACTGCTCTCTCTGTTTTGGTTTTGATTCTACACATCATTGGGAGCCCTTGGATATCTTTGACAAATAACGCAATACCAACCAGTCTGCAGAGATCAGACACTGCTTTAAATGCTTCTGAGTCTCTTAATGAAGAGTCTGATTGTGTCTATATGTGTTTAGCTAAAAGATTAGATCCCTGGGCTCACTTCCAGCTCTAGAATCTTCTCCCGCCTGCGCCTTTCTAATTCTCCTAACACTTTGCCAAATCCTGCTTCAGATTTGTTCCGGCCTGGTTTGGCAGCGCCGGAGACGGCCGCTGTTCTCACTCATCTGGGTCAGCTCTTCTCGAAGGTGTTTCTGAGTTCTCCCTCATTTTTTTGTCCCGAGGTGCTTTCGCAGGATGGAGCTCGGGGGCACGCAGCATGATAGCGTTCTCCTTCTGCCTTCTCTTTCCGTTTCTCGTCGAGTTATGATGGGCGAATGTGTTTGAAAAGACCTTTACAAGACTCCAGGGAGGATGGGCTCACTTTCCAGAACATCTTTCTTTCATTAGGTCTCCATTTTGAATACATTAGAAGATATATTAGTCATAAGGGCAGTGAGGGAGAGATAGAAACAGCAAGAGAAAGAAAGAGAGAGGTGGGGGAGAGAATTATGTGCGTGTGTGGGTGGAAGGTTCCTAACCCCAATGGTGTAAAATCTTGTCGGAGAATGAGAGAGAAAGAAAGAGATTTTTATTTTTACATTTTTACGTTTCTATTACAGTCTCCGAGGCCTTTGGGAGCAGTTTCTTTCTCTGCTGAGACGGATTTTGAAGTGCTACTCTGGAGAAATATCACTTTATGTAACTTAGCTTAATTGAGTTGAACTTTATTTGTGTTGTGGTCTCAGTGTGGTGCTAACAAATGTTTGTGTAAGTCAGTTTGCGTGTGTTTTGAAGCTGCTCTGCCAGTATGTTGGTGGTGCTAACAGTCTGGAGTGTGTGTGTGTATCCAAAGTACAATATATGTGTGTGGACACCTTTCTAAAGAATGCATTCAGCTGCTTTAAGTGGCATCCATTACTGACTCAAATGTACAGATATACACACAGCTTGTCTAGTCCCTGTAGAGAAGTACTGCCAATAGAATAAGACTCTCTGGAGCAGATAAACATGAACCTATTGGCACCGTGTCTAATGCCAGGTGTGGGCTAGAGGGGTTTAAAGTCCACCAGCAAAGAGCTGTGGAGCAGTGAAGCTGTGTTCTTTGGAATGATGGGGTTAAATCCAATACTTTTTTGATTAGTTGGGGATGAGGTAGGAGGGTGATCACTATTGATCTTGTCACAGAATGCAATCAAATCCTCACAGCAATGCTCCAAAATCTAGTAGAAAGACTTCTCTGGACAGTAGAGACAGTTACTCCAACAAAAGGAGGATACACTCTTTTTAGTACCCTTGATTACAGAAGAATGAATGAACAAGTGTCCCAATACTTTTTCCATATAGTGTATGTAGAGTATTTGTTAATCATTTAGAGGACAGTTTTACAGAAATGAATCATAGCACAGTGAATGTAAATGCATTTAATTGCCAACACTTTGAAAATGAATGGATGCTTGAAGCATCTTTGGGGTTCTTCATCTTGCCACATTGGCAGAACCCTATTGGGAGCATCCAGTAACCCTTCTGCAAAGAATGGTTCTCTGAAAATATATATATGTATTTTTAAAATAATTTATTTCTAGGTTTTTGCCCATTTTTATCCCCTTCCCAATGTAGTGGTAGCCAATTAGCCCATCCCCTGTGTTAGGCCTCTCCCCATCACTTTGCAATGTCCCTGACTCTAGGAGGGTGCAGGCAAGCACAAGCCTCCTCCACTGCATGTGATGCAGCCACCTTTTCAAACCACCGCTGATACACCGTCACTGGAGAGCCTAACACGCTCGGAGGAGGCACACAGGGTCCCCAGCTCCGATTGGACCAATCAGTAGACGCCTGAGCCAGCGGACATTACAATGTGAAAGTGATAGAAAGAGTGAAAGTGCCATCTACCCACCCAGAGAGAGCACTGACAATTTTTGCTCTCTTGGGCCCCGGCTGTTGATGGCAAACAGCATGACCATCCACGGGTCATAGTGGTAGCATCTTTGCCCGCTGAGCCACTCGGGGGCCCTTGAAAAGATATTTTCACTAACCCTTTTATATGACATTCTTGAGGCACCTAAATTGTATCTTTAACTCTTTCATGCATGAATCAGGTTTTATTCTGTTTTAAGTCTGATAAAAAAACCCCTATCAGCCATTTTTGTTTACCATTTGTTTTGTTCTGCTTGCAATTCCTTGCAAGTTTCACTACATGCAGTTGTACAATTACCATTAAAACCAAAGAATACAGAAAATAATGACATATTTATGACTTATATTGCATATATGACCACTGTGGTGGCCACCGTGCTTGATACGGTTCTTGCATATTTGAAGCATCTTTAGGTTTTTACAGTAAAGCTATGTAAATAGATGTGCATTTACACTGAAATAGTACAGCACAATAATAACCAGACTTTTACTTTCAAAGCTGCTTTAAAAGCTTTATCATGCTTTACATCCAACGTTTCCTTTTTCTCAGCTTGCTCTCATGGGAGCTGGTTGGACGGATGAATGGATGTATGTATGAATGGATGGATGGAGGGACAGACAGCCAGCTGCATGGAGGGTTGGATGACAGAAAAGACGCTTCCAGAAAGAGCATGTGAGAGTGATGGAGGTGCTGGGTTTAAGACAGACAGAAGAAAGCTGAAGCAGAGCAAATGAGAGAGATGGATTGATAGAAAAATAGAGAGAGGCTGAGCAGGCATGAGAAAAGGCAGCTGGTGGAACGCAGAGCCAGGCTGCTGCTAACTGGAGCACCATGAATTAGTAAAGGCCTCTGGATAAGCTTTAATGGCCCTCAGCCTAAGCCTGCAGAGAGGAGCAGGCTACGTCCAACTGCACCCAGCATACAGAGACAGTGCAGCGGATCAGGAGAGCAGGAGAACGCTGGAAGAAAGGAGGAGAAAAGAGGGCTGGGGGAAGAGAGTGATGCGAGAGGGGAGAGAAATGAGAAAAGTGGGAGTGGGAGAGCATTTCTTAAGGGATGTTGCTACTATCATATCTCTGTCATTATATACACAAGGTGGACCAACATGGTGGGTGTGTCTAACTCTCTTACACACACTAACACACCACCACCACATCAGCGTCACTGCAGTGCTGAGAATGAACCACCACCCAAATAATACCTGTGTCTGAATCATTTGTACCAGTGCAACACACACTAACACACCACCACCACACCAGAGTCACTGCAGTGCTAATTCACTTGAATTCAAAAGCTACTGTATGTGTGCCTAATTAAGTGGTGAGTGAGTTTACATTAAAGCCTTTTCCCTCTTTGGTAAAGTCTGTCGTGTCAGTTGTTGGTTTGTATCATCAAGTGTACTCATGTGACTCAAAACAAAGCAGTGATCAGATGCTTTTTCAGTGCTTTTCACAACGCTTCCCTGTCCAGTGAAAAGAAAAAGCCTCGTTTTGCTAATTCATCCTCAATAATCGAATTACACTCCAGCCTAATTACAATAAGCCTGGCCTGTTAGCACTCGCACATTATTGTGCATCTCTGCCCTTTACGCTGTTGAGTCAGTTCGGGCTGCAATTAACACGAGCATAATTATACAGCCTAGAAAAATGTTGACCTCACATACGTTAATGTAAAGAAGATGTAGAGGATGTAGATGCTGCAGATGCTGAACAGAATACAAATGATTCACATGTTTCCTTTACTCCAAATGCAGCCAATCATCCAAGGAATGTTTGACATGTGAATTTTTACTGATCCACGGTGGATGTGTTCTGGACCTAAGGTACACTATGTGTCCAAAAGTTTGTGGACATCTTTTCTAATGAATGCATTGATGCACTCACTGCTGACACAGATGTACAAATACACACACAGTTGTCTAGTCCCTGTAGAGAAGTACTGCCAATAGAATAAGACTCTCTGGAGCAGATAAACAGGAACTTATTAGCACCGTGTCTAATGTCATTAGCACCAGCACTGAACTGTGGAGCAATGGAGCTGTGTTCTCTGGAATGATGGTCCATCCAAAACATCTTGACCTCATCGATGCTCTTGTTGCTGAGTGCAATCAAATCCTCACAGCAATACTCTGAAATCTAGTACAAAGCCTTTCCTGGACAGTAGAACTTCCAATAAAAAAAATTAATAACCTTGATTTTGGAAGAAACAATTAATTCGCAAGTGTCCCAATTTTTTTTGTCCATATAGTGTATATATAAGCCTATACTGCACTGGCTGGCATTACGCAAGCTGTTTTTCTGAACTTCTCCAACCTCTTTACATAAGCCTCGCAAGTCCAATGCCAAACATGCCTTGGCTGATGCACTGCACTAGGGGTAAGGGGAAGCTGTACATTTGAGTTTTTGCCAAACTATTCCATAAAGGTGTGGAATCCAAACTTCTCCAGCAAGTTTTAACACCGCTGATCTGCTTTAAGCCCTCCTCTCAGCTCTGTGTGAGAGTACAGCTCCGCGGATGCATCCTCCATCCTCTACCTGGGCCCTGTCTTCATGCATTATTCATTGGAGTAATGAAAGACTCAGACGAGGCACGCTCTCTCTAATCTCTGCCGTTTTCTGCTCCGCTGTGGAGAGCCGTGCTGGTTTAGGGGATGTGTTTTAGGTTGAAGTGATTCCATAAGGCATGCTTCTGAGGATGAGGCCATTGGACAGTCACGGAGAGAAGATCTTAAGGCCACTTGAGTTTGTGCAGTGTCGTGTGTGTGCTGTTTGTGTATGAGTAAGAGAGAGATGGAGTGATGTGGGTCACACACATTTCACTTAAAACAGTGATTAAAGAAAAAAATGGACAAAAAAAACTCTGATCTGTTTCTCTTTCATCCTGTTCTTCAATGGTCACGACCCCCACAGAGCAGCTATTTTTTGGGTGGTGGATCATTTTCAGCACTGCAGTGATGTGGTGATGGTGTGTTGTGCTGGTACAAGTGGAGTAAACACAGCAGAGCTGCTGAACCAACCAAAACTATCAAGTCAACGGCGTCTTAGTGGCAGCATCCTGTGACCACCAATGTAGGGCTGGCGGTGGACCAAAACAAGATGCGTCTGATCAACTCACACTAACACACCACCACCATGTCAGTGTCATTGTGGTGCTGAGAATGATCCACCATTCAAATAATACCTGCTCTGTGGAGGTCCTGATCACTGAAGAACAGGTGAAACTACGAGCTGCACCTGTATAGCTAATAACATGAACAATGAGTGTAATAGTAAAGTGATGGTTTTAATGTTTTGGGTGATCAGTTATGGGCTTATATGATAATTACAGACATCCACATATATGCATAATATTTACTTTAAACAATAGAATATTTAAGTGATATAGCCCACAGAACATGTGACTTAATAATTAATAAACAGGAAGTACATCACATGTGCATATGCGTCAGTGAGACAGAGTCACAGAGTGTTATTTCTGTCTTTCTGCTGCTCACACTGCTGCCAGTCCGTACCATGTCTGCAGCCTGACAAGACAGAGGTCTTAAATCCAGCACGTAGAGACACTGGAGTTTAATATCTCTCTCTTTATCTCTCTCTCTCTCAGTGATGGATGGGCTGATCGTGATGAGGTTGTGGAGGGATATGAGCAGGAAGCAGATGGAGGCATCACTATGAAGCTGCAAACAGAGGAAGTGAAGTCATTTAATGAGTATTTTCTGAAGCTGGGTCTGGACACCAACATCAGGAACCCATGGTTTGCTGAATTCTGGCAGTATCGCTTCCAGTGCCGGATACCTGGACATCCTCAGGAGAACCTCAACTACCAAAAAGTCTGCACAGGTAATATGACTGTATATGAATAACTATGATGCTCTTATAATTAATACTGAAGACTGGAATTTTAGTTCACATTCACTTTGTCATTCATGAAATTAAGAATTTGGCACAAAATGTTTAAGACCACCAGTTAACCAATCAGCATATAAAATAAATGGTACGGAGTTAATAATTATCCTCAGTGGCTTGCTTATATAGTTTCTGATACTGTGGTAGTGCATCAAAATGAGAAAATTTGGAGGATTTGAGGATTGGAGGATTAGACCAGGATTCCCACAAAGACAAAGGATGCTTTTTGGGGATAGTAGGTGACCAGAGGTGGATGTCAGTCTGAAGTGTGGGGGGTGGAGGGATGTAGTTAGGAGGGGTCAGTGGTGGACATCATTCTGGGCGAATGACCGCGCAAACTTTACTTTCACTTTCAAAAAATATTCAGAGCTGGCACTGAAACCCTTAAAAAAATAATCACCTGATCACAGTTATTTTCCACAGATGCTCAATCAAACATTTATTTTACAATAAACAGAGTGTGAATTTATCAGCCATG
Organism: Crenuchus spilurus; assembly: GCA_036984385.1. Classification (NCBI taxonomy): domain Eukaryota; kingdom Metazoa; phylum Chordata; class Actinopteri; order Characiformes; family Crenuchidae; genus Crenuchus; species Crenuchus spilurus. Next base: position 16,214 of record BRDA01000225.1, on the reverse strand, counting down.
TTGAGGCAAATAAAAAAAAAAAAGAAAGTAGAATGAACTAAAACATGTGCTGCTGTGATGAGCTACTGAGTATGACAGAATGTACAATTATTTATATGACAATTAATTGTCAGCTAAAATTGCATCATCACGACAGCCCTACCCCTGACTAAAATACTTATCACTTCTTTAGCACAGGAAAATGTAAGTGCACAGATTACTTTGAGCCTTATTAGCTCCAACAGTACTAAGAAAACACTGTGACGCTATACTGCAATGAACAAACATGCAGATCTGTAATATCAAATGCATTCTATTCAATTGTGCCATTTAATATAGCTGCATTATTCAGATAATAATGTTTGTATTCCACTTAACCTACATCAGCATGTTTGATATCATACCAAACCTTGTCAAATGAATAAAATTTGCTCAAAATATTGTGGGAATATCCAGTTGTGAATCTACAATCATAGATTAAAAATTGGAATGTCATGAAAAAATTTAGTCCTAGTGGTAAGGATCTAGTCTTGTGACCAGAAGGTTGCTGGTTCGATCCCCAGACAGGACATGACTGAAGTGTCCTTGAGCAAGGCACCTAACCCCCTAACTGCTCCCCGGGCGCCGGTGGATAAGGGCTGCCCACCGCTTCGGGCACAAATTCTGACAGCCTAGTGTGTTCACTAGTGTGTGTGTGTGTGTGTGTTTCACTGCACGACTGGGTTAAATGTGGAGGTCAAATTCTGTTGTGTACAAAAAGGTGAATCTTAATCTCTTAATCTTAATCTTAATCAGTGTGGCTTATAACTAATCAAACACAATAATATTATCATCAGAAAACCATTTGGTTTTAGTTTTGGTACTCTGGGCAGGTGTTAAGTCCTGCTGGAAAAAGACATAAAGTTTGTCATCAGATGGAA
>BRDA01000224.1:0-34204 GCA_036984385.1 Crenuchus spilurus | reverse complement strand
TTTGTGTAATTCTCCGTTCTTTACGTTCAGTACTTGAGAACTGTTCTGTGTCGACAATTGACTTTCGATAAGGCTTTCAGTTAACAGCTGTGTCTTGTCAAGAGTTCATGACTTGCATTTCTTGCCTCTTAATGTGTTTGATGTGTCCTCTACCAGTGGACGCCATTTGTTCCATTTAATCTGCTTCCCCTTTAACGGTATGATGACTGCTTTAATGAGGATATGCAGTGAATGCAGAAAAAGATGCAGAAATGGATATGATTTGACCTGATACAGTCAAAAACAAACACAAAAACAAATATAAATAATATTCACAGCCACACGCTTTTGTTTATTGTTATTTTGTGTAAACAGAACAGTGACAAACTTTTACTGATGTGACATGAGGTCTAAAGAAATTTTATAAATTTTTTTTCCATATTAATGTGCTAATAGTGGCTTAACTTACCATTCATGAAGTTGCCTTTTATGGCAGAAACACAGATATGTACACAGATGCGGCAAAACATGACCACTGACACGTGACTGACGTGTCAAGCTTTGTGATGTAAGATGTAAAGAAACAGTCATTGTTCTAAATCAGTGTGTTAGATCAGAAGACTGAAGATCTGAGACATGCTTACAACCCAAATCATTTTGACCAAGTGACTGGGTTGGAGTGGCTGTGAAGTGGTAACTGCTATGGGAAGTGCTTCTGGTCAGTAGTGGTGATTATCCACTCACAATCCACCTTCAGATTTTTCAGATCTCTGATCAAGCGTTTGAGGCATGTGCTGGAACAAGTCTGGTCATCACCGACTGCACTGCACACCTTGCAACCAAGAATGTGCTGTTAAAGTCTTAGTGCCAGATACCATAGGACACTTTCAGACTTCTTGTAGAGTTCATGCTTTGGCAGGTTGAGTTTATGTCAGTGACACAGAGCATATTTAACCCTCTGGAGTCGGAGGGTATTTCACACTCTGATGTAGTCTGACATAAAACTTTTTACAAATTACACCCATTTAAATTAATTTTTCCCAAAGTGTTACACAGGCTTTAATTCAGCACAAACTCAGCAACAACAGAGTCAGAACAGTAAGAGTGTCATAAATCTATATTCTGATTAAACCTGTTCTAAACTTAGACTTTCCAAAAACCTCTTTTCAGATGTGCTGATATATTGTGAAAAAACACTCTAAACATTTCTAGACAAGACTTTTGAGCTCAGAACTGAATAAACAGAGGTGTTGGCTACACACTGCTCATTACAGTTTTTAGACATTGTATGTGGTTTTATTTCTAAAGCGTAACAAATGTGAGGTGATGTCTTTGACTCATTCAGTGGTTCCTAGACTGAATATTTACGGGATAGTTGTGAAAAGTCTTTGTTCAGGTGAGCACTCAGGAGAGCACCGTAGTTTTTGCACATTCCTGGGCTACTAATCCTCCAATCATATGTCCGGGATTATCATGTCTTCACCACATGAATAGCAAAAAATGTGCTGCGGTCTGACTCGCACTGAAAAATGTGTCTGTGTATTTAAGTGAATTTAATTCAAATACTACTTCCAAAAGGAGGAAGGGAGATTATAATATATTTGAAAGGTAGACCCTTTAAGGTTTCCGGGGTAGGTTTAGTTTTGTTTGTAGGATTCTCGCAGAGTTATGTAAGTGTTTTTGCGGAATTTCGGTTTTATCCCGCATGCGGAAGCACTGATTCCAGAGAGTTAAGCAATTTCCTCATAACTTTTGCCACAGTGCATTCAAATTCTCATAGTAAATATGCTGGGTCAGTTCATGCACTATTAGAGCCAATAGGAGTTCATGTTAGACCCAAACTTTTACTCTGAGCTGTGTTACACTCTCTCTGGCCTTAACGTGCAGCTTGAGTTGACCTAATTATGAGTGCATATCTTCAAAACAAACTTTCAGAATTAGCTTTCTCATTAACACAAATTATCGACTGGCTTCCTTTTCTCTTTTTTTCTCCCCTTTTTTTCTCTCTTGTTGACGCTGCATTCAGCGCGAACACAGCTGGTGTTTACCGAGATGGTTGGAGACAGATCATTCACACACGTTCACAGACGCAAGCACACATACATATATACACATAACACACACACACACACGGTTCCACATGCAGGGTAAGACAACAGCAGCAGTTAGAGGGACAGTAATTAGGCACATAGTGTTTCTCTCACATCTCATTAGCATCCATGCTATGGGCTGCTAATCCTTCCGTGTCCTGGGAACAGGGCTATAAATCCATGCTCCAACCAGCGAGTGCAGTTGTGTGTGTGTGTGTACACATACATAGTCACATCTGCACATCTACAAGCACCAGAGTCGTCCTTCCACCCTCAATCAATATTGTCTTGTTTAAACGGCTTTGCTGAGGACCTTACCCATATTGGCATGTGTCCTCTCATGTAATGCTGTCATGTCCTGCAGTATATTCCTGTGTGTGTCTATCTAAAAGCCGCCTCACAGGAAGTCATTACATGAAGTGGTTTCTGAAATGCGGTTTAATACCCAAGAGATAACAGTTTTAACCCCCTGGAGTCTGAGGGTGTTTCAGACACTCTGATGTAGTCTGACGGGCCTTCACTTTTACAAATTACACCCAATTATACAATTATTTTTTCTAAAGTGTCACACAGGCTTCTGTTCAGGACAAACTCAGCAACAACAGTGTCAAAACAGTAAGAGTGTCATAAATCTATATTCTGATTAAACCTGCTCTAAACTTAGACTTTACAAAAACCTGTTTTCAGATGTGCTGATATATTGTGAATAAACACTCTAAACATTTCTAGCCAAGACTTTTGAGCTCAGAACTGAATAAACAGGGGTGTTGGCTACACACTGCTCATTAGTTTTTAGACATTGTATGTGGTTTTATTTCTAAAGCTTAACTAATGTGAGGTGACGTGTTTCACTCATTCAGTGGTTCCTAGATTGAATATTTATGATATAGGTGTAAACAGGTGTGAGAGCTCTTTTATTGAGGTTCACATTCCACGGCCAATAGTCCACCAATGGAATGTCTGGAATTACCATGTCATTATCATATGAATGACATATCGCCTCATTTAGCATGAAAAAAAATACAGCTGTCTGACTCACCCTGAGAAGCATGTCTCTGCTTATTTAAGCTCCTCTCACAAATATATTTCAAGCTATATATACTTGAAAAGTAGACCCTTTAAGGTTTCTGGGGTTTTGTTTTGTTTCTAGGAAAAAATCTTGTGGTTACATAAGTGTTTTTGCAGAATTTCATTAATATGCCATGTGCTCCAGCTCCAGAGGGACCTGAGAGACAACAGATTTACAAATAAATGTTTTTAAAGGCTGAGAAATACACTATATGTCCAAATGTTTGTGGGCAGCCCTCCTAATGAAGGCGTTCAGCATCTTTGCTGACACAGATGTGCAAATACACACACAGCTTGTTTGGTCCTTGTGGTGAAGTATTGCCAATAGAATATGACACTGTGCACAGGTAACCTTGAACCTATTGGCACTGTTCCTAAAGCCAGGTCTGGGCTAGAGGGGTATAAGGCCCACCAGCATTGATCTGTAGAGCAGTTCTCTGGAATGATGGCACTCCACCCACAATGTTTTGGATGGATGAGGTGGTGATCGTCCAGCATTCTGACCTCACTCATGCTCTTGTTGCTGAATTCAATCAAATCCTCACAGCAATGCTTCAAAATCTAGTAAGCCTTTGATGGATGATGGATATAATAAACTCTTTTTAAGAAACTGTGAATGTCCCAATACTTTTGTCCCATGTAACCCTGGCTTAAAGACATTTCTCTAAAAGTGGAGCGCTTCACACCACTCCACTCTGAATGACTTTGTTTACATCTGAATGTTGTCACTGAGCCAGACGTGATCTCGTAGCGGGCATGTCTGAGGACAGCCGTGAGAGATTCTGGGCTAAATGTGGGTGAGAATGTAGACTTACAAGGGTGGGAGCAAAGTGAGTTTGAAATTTCTAAACTAATCCGACAAGTTGCGAAGGCGGAACTCAATCTGGTGTGCTTGTCAACAGTGTTCAGAAAACAGGCCTGTTGTTTGCCCATGGCTGTAACGTTGGCACGGCTGAAAAGTCCCTCAGAGAACTTCTAATTAAGGAGGTGGGTTTGGACTGAGCTTGTGGAGGACACATTACAGGCGGTTGAAATAAAACCTTCCCTCCTGTGTTAGAAAACTTAACTTTAGGCCACGTTTATTAGTCATTCGTGATTTAAGATCTATATTGTTTTATTGGTTCTTAAGGTATAGATGTGTCAGCCGTCATCCATCCATCCATTACCCCATTCACTTAATCCTGATCAGGGTCGCGGTTAGACCCATACCTCTTCACTGGGCACAGGGCATTACAGTATCCTAACTAAGCCTAACGGCACCAGTCCATCACTGGGTGCACACAGTACTCAATTCACCTAACCCCCATGTTTTTGGCTGTGGGAGGAAACCATGCCACCCTGGATCAGCCTCGCTTTGGTAAATATGGGATAGTATGCTTGGTTACTATCAGCACCACTGTGGACGATTTTAAGTTTCTCTGAAATAAAGCAAATTAATAGAAACTGTCCCTCTTTGTGCTGCTTTTTGGGATGTTAGACTATTACATTAGAACATTGCTGTTAGGATTTGCATTCAGCCGTGATGCCAGGCGCTGTTGATGGCTCACAAATATTGCTCTGTTTCATCCCGAAGGTATTGGAATGAGCTCCAGAGAGCAGATTATACCCCTTCTTGGCCTTGGTCATCGGTGATCTTAGGCTCATGTACAGCTGCTTAGATGTGGTGTCTGGATACTTTTGGACATGGAGTGTAGCTGTAATTGATCCAAAAGCTTAATAATCCAGCTTTCTTCATTTAGAAGGGAAAAATAGAAAAGAAAGTGAAAAAGCCCTCATCATGTGCTATACATCAGTATGGAGGGCAAATAAAAGGAGAATTAAGGGCAGGATTTAGTTTTGCTTTGAAACGCTTTCCATTGGATTCCTTTGAACTTGCACGCAGCTCAATTACAGCTTTGATATATCAGAGCTTTTCAAATGCAGGTAATGCTCTCCGCGCGCTGTTGTCAAAGTGCTTCGATTTCTCCATCTTTTTCCGTTCTTTTTTCTGTTGTGTTGCGGGAATTGTACCCAAAAGATCCCAGACCCCCTACCCTCCACCCCACTTTCTTTCTTTCTTTCTTTCTTTTTGCTCCTTTTTTGTTTGTCCCTCTCTTTCTGTTTTTTGCTTTCTTGCTCGCCACTCACTGCTGTGTGGTGGATTAATAGGCAGGCTGTGCGCGGATGGGAACAAAAGCGAGTTGGGATGCATGATGGCGCGCGGCGAGCTCAGAAGCGGCCCTTTGAGGATGCGCTGTGTTTATGAATAATGCCGCCGCTCTTTTTCGGCAGCCGCTCGCGCTTCCATGCGGATTTAAGCGGCTGTTCCGCGTTTGTTTATGCTGCGCGTGGGCCGCCGGGATGCGGATGTTGCCTCCGCCACGGCCTTGGATAGAGCCCCCGTAGAACTGACTCGCCCTCGAACCCAGCAGTGTGTGTGTGTGTTAATGTGTTAACACTGGAGCTCAGTAGGGAAGGCGTTTTTGGGCTGTTGTGTTTCTGATTTATCTCTTGTTTAGACAACAAAAGTACTACTTTATTCCACTCAAACTGCCACAAACACAGCCTAACTTGAACAGATGGTAGCAGTTCATCATTAATGTGTAACGTAATGTGACAAACCTTAGCACATACTGGACAAACACTGCAGATGGCACACACTACAACAGCTCAGTATTCACTGCTTTTTTATAACCGGTGTAAAAAGCAGCTTTACAATAAGAATGCAGGCCCAATCCTCCTATCAGCAGATCACAGTGGACAGTGGCAAGGCTAAAGCAAGAGGAACCATGAGAGGAACCCATCCTTATCTGCTTTATACAGAATATACCACCTTTGGCTGGGATGATGCTAGCAAGATATCATGGCATTAGGTGATGGAAGGTATCTGCAGACACTTGTGCCCATTCTATTTGTGCCACGTCGATTGCTCTGGACTGCTCACCAGAGTCATTGTTCCCCACTTACATCAGTGGCCAGTCGAGCACCACTGTTATGCCGTTGGGAGGCACTCAGTGTACAAGTCCATTCTTAGTACTCCTTCACTTTGGCGTCCCAAAAAGTTATCAGTTTCTGAGATGTTAGCAGCCTTTGCCCATTTACAGGCCACTTCATTAGGTACACATACCTTGTATCTATGTTCATTGTGCATTTTATCAGCTAAACAGATCATATAGGGGCCCTTTGTAGTTCTACGATTACAGACTGTAGTCCCTGTATACTTTATTAACCTCCTGTTCTTCATGATATGGAGCCCCACAGGACCACTACAGAGCAGGTATTTGGGTGGAGGATCATTCTCAGCACTGCAGTGACTCTGATGTGGTGGTGGTGTGTTAGTGTGTTGTGCTGGAATGAGAGGATCAGACACAGCAGAGCCGCTGATGTTTTTTAAAGACCTCAGTGTCTTTGCTGGCGTGAAAAGGTCACCAACCAAAACTATCCAGCTAGCAGTGACCTGTGACCACCAACAGTGCATTAGAGGATGACCAACACAAACTATACAACAAATAAGCTACTGTGCCTGACATCTACAAGATGGTATGTCAAGCTGGAAGTGAGCTAACATAGAGTTCTGCTGTGTATGTACCAGCACAAAGCGCACTAACACACCACCACCACGTTAATGTCACTGCAGTGCTGAGAATGATCCACCACCCAAATGATACCTGCTCTGGGGTGTGGAGCAACTTCAGCCTCCCAAAGCTTACCTCTGGCACTCAACTGCTGCATCCTCTGTCACTGGCTTCCAGCAGCCACACTGTAATTAATGCATTATTGGGTTCTACAGCTACTTTACATTAGCTTACTTCATGGAAGTGGTCAGAACCCATAATGCCTCACTTCTTCAGAGCCTTGTGAGACTGTAAAACAATCATCAAGACTCTGCTGTCCTCACGCTAAGGAGGTAGAACTTCCCTTGACTGTATAAACAACCTTCAAATGCAGCCTGAGGAGCCATCTGTTTGAAGAGCGTTTAAATGAACATGAATGTTGTAGATAGTAACAGTGCACTGTGTTCCTCTGGATAAGAGCGACGGCTAAATGCCAGATATGTAAATGTAAAAGCTGTCTTCTCCACCGTCATGTCTATTGTTGTGGGTGGTGTGGGGAGGTTGTCTCAGGGCTGTGTTGTAGTGAAGTGACCTCCCCTGCTAATCCATCACAGCCTTGTGTACAGTATGTTTTGTATACAGAGATGTTTAAACCTAACAGTTGTACATTCTTTCCTTTCGACTTAAAAGAGTTGTAAATAATAGTAAAATGAGAATTTGGGTCTTTTTAAAGACACTTAATATCTTTTTTCTCTGCTTATGAATCAGACGATGGCTCGGAGGCAAGTTCAGGGCGGGACACTCCTGCCAGCGGCTCCTCGCGCCAGGGCCTCGGGGATGGTGACGAGAGCAAGAAAGACAAGAAGAAGAAAAGCAAAGGGAAGAAGAAGGACAAGATGAAAAGCAAAGGGAAGGACAAGGAGAAGAAGAAAGCCGAGGAGGCCGTAGAAGAGCCAGATAAGAAGACGAAGAAGAAGGGATTTGGCCTGCTGAGGTAGTTACTTCCTCTCTCTCGTTACACTTCTCTGAAGTTCTCCAGTTGGCTGGGAGCTGATGGTTGTTGTTGCATGCCTATTAAAATGAATGGCCAAGTGTGATGAGGTGCTGTGTTGTTTTCTGGCTGTGGTGAGGTAGCCGTGTGATGGAATGTTAGTGGAGTTTGTTTCAGGGCATTCAGCAAGTTCAAGCCTACGGCCAGCAGTGCTGGACACAAGTTATAGTGAATAGGGTCCTGTGTGTGGTGTGTGTGTGTGTGGGGGGGGTGTTGGGGGGGGGCTGCGACTGCTGTTAAATGGAGCAGTCAGGCCTCGTCTCCATATGGCATTGTGTATGTGTGTGTGTGTGTGTGTGTGTGTGTCCCTTCCCCATGCCCACTGCCAGGCCTAATCTGCATCACGGTGGGCACCCGTGCCAACACCTGTCCACTCAGTCATCCATCCATCCAGATCCACGTGGAGTTTCGGAGCAAGGCGGAGCCTCCGACCACGACGCTGCAGAGGATGAGTTGCATGAGCAGTTCATCCAATCACAGCGCTGGCATCCTGGCAGGCTCCGCCTAACGGGCAATTAACTTTTTAATTGTTTTAATTTGGCTGGCTGCTGAGAGAGCCGAGGAGCGCTGCCATACACAGCACTGCTGCCACAACACACACTGTGCACTCCAGCAGAGAGAGAGCACACTCCAGCAAGAACAAGAGATTAAAAAATGGAGACAATGTAAAAACGCAATACTCTACACGTCACCTGGGGCATTAAAGAGCTCATGTCATGAAAATCCTAACATTCCTTCCTTTCTGATGAAACAGTTTAATGCTGACACCTCATTTCATTTTAGTTTAAGAACAGTTTTACATTCATTATGGTTGTGATGTCACAACCTGTCAGCAGATCTGCAGATGACCACGTACAGCCTAGAGCAGTGAGTATATAACAGTCCACTGTATTTTTGAGATTTTTGATCTGCATGCATGAGTCTTAGCATTTTACAGCTGCTTTAAATACAATCAAAATATTATTAATTTATAATAAAATGAATTAATGTATTTATTTTGAAAACGAGAAGAAAACTCACAGAAATCTGAGTTGCAAGATAAACCTTCATAAAGTCTCTTCAGTGTTGTGCAGCCTGAAAAAAGAAAATGATTTCTGGGACAAAGTGCCTATATTTTTAACACTAAGCATGTGTTGTGACTCAAAAATCATAACTGAAGCAATGTTTCCCATAATAAATAATGTAAATCCAATTAATCTGTTGCAGGCACTCCAAAATATGAACAAAAACACATTTTATATAGAATAACTATAGTTTTACATACAGAACACAGTGAGAAATAAATACTAAAGACTAAAGAAATGGAGAAATGAATATTTAACATCACTCTTACAGGTTTACGCTCTGTTTTAGAGAGTGCTGGTGTGGTCTAGCTGGCAGCCTTTCTTTTGTACACCTGTTCTCAGAATTCTCTGAGCCACTATTTGTTTTCACACCCATTTTCAGGTTTTAGAGTGATGTGTTTTGGTTTGTTTTGAGTGTTATCAATGTGTATGTAGATGCTTTGTTTTCGCAAAATTAACAGCGAGTGACTAGTGGAAAACCAGGCGGATGAATGATAACTGGGACAAAATTTCCTCTGAAAAATTTGACGATAACTGAATTGTATGATAACCAGGTCAAACAATAACCGAGGTTCCACTGTATATGCACTGGTGTTCAGTGGGTTCTGGCCTTTAAAGGCACAGTAACAAAACCAGCCTGTTTATATTCTGGACTCTTAAAGGTGAGCGGGGAGACAGCCTGTTCTCTGGCATGCTTGTTCTGCTGTATCTATATGTTTTAGCCTCTTTGCTCCTGTGTCTGGTGTGGGCTGCATGGCTTTGCAAAAGTTTTTTTTTTTTTTTTTTTCCAGCTCAGCTCAGCCTGTGTCATTCTCAAGGTGAACCGTCACTACTCATCAGACAGCATGGGCTATGCTAGAGCCTTCGCCTCTGCTAATCCGACTTAGTCTGACTTAGCCTCTCTCTCTCTCTCTCTCTCTCTCTCTCTCTCTCTCTCGTATGTTGCTGTAAGATAGTCCACATGTGGCTAACTCTTCCATCTCTGCACAATGGTTCTAATGTGGCCTGTTGTTCTGAGGAGATAAGCAGTCCAGCGCAGGCTGGGGTGGATGGGGTGAGGGATGTAAAAGTTACTGAGAAACTATGTGTTTTTTAGGGGAGAGGTAATTGCAGTGAGACAGGGAATAAGGATTAGAGGGTTTTTGGAGGGGTGGAGGTTGTGGGAGAAGATATATGGGATGAGGGTGTGTTAGAGAAAGTGCCGCAACTCAAAGTGCTGACATGGTTAAAAAAAACATGTTGGTCATCTTCACGATTCCAGCGAATGTGTTCACATGTTCGTTTCAGTAAATATTGTTTTTAGTGGAATAAACTTTCAAAGTTACCACATTGAAGCATTAATGCCGTAACTGTAACTGTGTAAGCTCATTCAGAGCACTTTTCAGATCAGATAAAGCTTATCCCTGTTCTGTTTAAACAAAGCAACCCTACAACAGTGATGTGAGACTTGGATTGATGCATTTTCCTGTTCAGAATAAGTTTCAGAGTCTTAACAGATTAAAAAGCATTGACTTTCAGCTTTGTTAGATCACATTCACTGCATACAGCATGAATTCAGCAGCAGCAGACATCCTGCTCTTACAGTAGCAGCACCAAATAAATGGCAGAAAGGGTGTCCACTGTGGGCAGAACAACATCTCAGTCTAAAGCTAATCCTAAGATAAGATTTGATAAAAATAATGTTATTATATTGAATATTCAGAAATAGCACGTGAGACTGTGTACTGCTGTTTAAATATTAAATCATGACTTCTAAGTGTGATTGAGGTAATTAAGCGATTAAACATTACAATCAATATGAGGCACATTTAAAAACATGATGAGGCCCCGAGTGGCTCAGCAGGCTAAGACGCTGACACTATGACCAGAGAATCAACATCAACAGCCGGGGCCCAAGAGAGCAAAATTGGCAGTGCTCTCTCTCGGTGGGTAGATGGCGCTCTCACTCTCTCTATCACTCTCACACTGCAATGTCTGCTGGCTCAGGCGTCTACTGATTGGCCCATTCAGAGCTGGGAACCCTGCACTTTCCTCAGAGCGTGTTGGCTCCCCAGTGACGATGTATCAGTGGTAGTTAGAAAAGAGGTGGTGGCTGTATCACACACAGTGGAGGAGGCTTGTGCTTGTCTTCACCCTCCTAGAGTCAGGGACAGTGCAATAGTGATGGGGAGAGGCCCCTAGTGGATGGGATGGGTTAACTGGCTACTATTACATTCGGCCATTCGGATCATATTTAATGATGTTGTTGTTTATGGAAGTCCATACTGTGTACAGGTCATAGTCAAGTTGACCCCCAAGTTGGAATCATCTCAGTCTGTGAATTAAACGATCAGGAAAATAAAAATAAATCTCAGCACCATGTTTTGTGGTGGCCTTTGTTTCATCACTGAGATTACACTATAGCCAGTGAAACCAAAATGATCATTCAGCTCTGAGGTTTATAGCTAGTGATAAATACTCTACTCATCACTGTGTTTCCTATAGAAAAGTGGGAAGGTCTTCTCTGGTGTAAAAGACCACCACTGATAATTTATGAAGCCATTCCCATAAACCAGCATCATATATTACCTCTCTGTTTCAGCCGGAGGTCAGTGCCTACAATACCTGAGCAATGCACTGCATTCTTGCCTGGTTTCACATACAGAGCTCCATGTTCCTGGAATAAGCTCATGGGGACCTTGGAACTGCATGTTCCATATTATATCCTCACAAACCTGGTATATTCTGAAAAATTCAGAATGACTTTTATTTATTAATTCTGCTGAGTGTGAATTAAAAAAGTGAGGGGAAGGGAGCAGTTATATGGGGCTAAGAATGAGGGAGAGTTGGAGTTAGGACATGGTCTTTCTCCACAAATTGTAATTTTTTTTATTTTTTATTTACATTTACATTTACATTTACTTTATTTTTTATTTACATTTATTATTTAATGTATTTATTTAGAAAGTTATTTAGTTCATATTTGGTTAATTACTATTCATGTTTTATCATATTTTACCCATTTGACTGTTTAAATGCAATTAATTGATTTATTATAAAGATGATTGTTGTTGTTGTTGTTGTTGTTGTTATTATTATTATGAAAATATCATAAAGCTTTTTTTCAAATTCTCATCTGAACACATTTGGTATCAATGGAATCTCTAGATGAAGCAATATATATTATTATATTATTACAAGCATGAGGACCATATCCAATCTGTGAAACATGGTGGTGGTAGTATCATGATATACTCTTTTATTGCTGTATCTGGTGCAGGCCATCATTGAATTGAAAAGGTAATTCTGAATCAATCCAGTTAATCCTTAAAAAATATCAGGGAATCTGCCTGTGAACTGAAACTCAAGAACCTTTGACATGCAGCAAGGTGATGACCCTAAGCACATAAGTTATTTTACTGAAGAATGGCTCCTGACACTCAGGTACCCAGCTGCATCTCAGCATGTTTGGCTGACATCTCTACAGAGATGACAGCTCACCACCTGAAGTTCAACCCTAGCAAGACTGAGCTTCTGTTCATTCCTGGAACCACTGGTTCACAACTTGAACTTCCTATCTTGTTTCAGAACTCATGGTCATTCCATCTCAAGAAGCAAGAAGCCTCGGTGTGGTCCTGGACGACCAGTTATCGTTTTTTATTTACATCGCAAACTTGACTTGGTCCTGCAGGTTCCTCCTTTTAACAGATCCGACCCTTTTTAACAACTCAGGATGCCACCCAGGTGCTTGTCCAGTGTCTCGTCATTTCAAGACTTGACAACAGCAACTCACTCCTGGCTGGTCTTTCTATACGAGTCCATCAGACCCCTGCAGCTGATCAAGAATGCAACTGCTCGGCTGGTCTTCCAACAGCCCAAGTTCCCCCACATTATTTCACTGACTTCCTGTAGCTGCTCGCATCAGGTTCAAAACCCTGAAGCTTGCCTACAAAGCAAAAATGGACCAATCAGTGTTACCAGAAAGATTTAGATGCAGTTTATTATCTGGAGTCACAGGAGGTAATTAAGCAGGTAAAGTAGTAAGTAAGCAGGTCACAGCAAAGGTTCATATACTTTTTGTAACTCACAGATATTTAATATTGGATCATTTCTTTTATTTACTGTATTTGTGCAGAAATAAAGGACATTTTTAAGGGTTATCAGGTTATGATTTTCATTGCTACTGGCACTGAGGGTGAAATCTCCCTGACCGGAGTTCCATTCTACTGCCCAGTGTTTGATGAAGAGGCTCTGGTTGCCATTGTCTGAGAAAGAGCATTGTTGATCTTGTCTCCAGTGTGGACAGACACCATGTTGCTTATGTGCTGAATTGAGTCTGATGGGCAGCTCAGTGTTAAGGGCACATTTCCTCTGATATCAGCCAGCATGAGCGCCATCTTGCATCCTGCATGGCTCCATCTCCACATTATTTACCATTTTCTAGCGGCCAGTGCGAGTCGTTGGCCAGTGGCCATGGCTGTATTAGTGGCCAGTGGTGAGAGGCTGTGAGGGTGACCATGCAGCTGTTGGCTACTGGACTTCAGGAGCCAGCATGATGCCCTGCAGTCTGGTGATAAGGCGATGACAATGGAGAGTAATAAAGACCGGACTACACTGTACTATACTAACACCCCTCCAATCCTACACACAAATACTGTCCACATGTGTCCATTTGACTGTTTCAGAGGATGTTTGACTGGTTAAAGAGAAGAGCTCGTTTTACAGGAGGCTAACTGGTTAATAGGTCTGAAAATGCTGCTGATTTACACCTACTCAGTGGTGTGAGTGAACATTATCACATACTGTAGCCACTTTGCAGCTCCTGATCTGGAGGACAGATGTTTAGTCTGGTTTTAATCTCCCTGTGGATGTGTGTGAAAGCTTGTTATTTTTTAGCTAGGAGATGTAGGATGGATGTTAGTTGAACCTGCAGGGCCAACAAGAGCTAAAGCATTTCTACTGTTTTAGTTTTGAAAGAGTAAAACTGTTTCTTTTGGAAGCCTCTTTTTTAAGCACTAATAAAATTATATCAAGAAATAAATAACCTGTTCAGAATATAATTGAAAAGGCAAACTTTCATATATATGAATTAATATATGATTAATATCTAATGTAAACTGACTTTGTTTTCAGGTTGATCAGTATGACTAAAGCCTACCTTACACCTAACGACTTTCACGTGATTTTACAGTCGCAGACTAATTTTCAAAGTCAGGCTAAAATCACGAGAGTCTTGCTAGAGTCGAGCTGCAGTCGCATCATCTTGATGGTTAAGTGTAAGGTGGTCAGGACTGAAAGTTTTAGTCTTTTTCGTGTCGAGGCGTTCCGATAAAATCAAACATGTTTATTATCACAAGTCGTAAGAGTTGACCCCTGGTTGACCCGAGCAAATACTGTTGGGAACCAATATGAGAGCTACGGAAAGCCACAAAGGCAAATAGTAAATACACAAATGTCTGGCGGAAAGAGCTCGGAAACTACGGTTCTCCTGGACTGTAGAAAAAACGAGAACCTAGTGGAGCGAGCAACAGTGTTTTACCATTTACTACACAACGGAGACGAAAAGGAAAAAAGTGGACAAATTAGTGAAGCCTTTGAAATCCCAGGTGTGTGCTATGCTAAAGCTAACTAGCTAACTAAACACTACTGAATGGGGCTATTTAACGATAATTTTAATCTTAAAAGTTATTGTTTTCCCGAACAGCTTGAAGAAAATGAGGAGCAGACACACAGGACCAGGAATGCATGGATGTGAATCATATGTTGACAGTACTTTGAGCTCTGATAGCTCTGTATCTGTAATGTTACTATATTTAGATTTTGCACTACGTTGTCTTATTGTGCGTTGAGTTATTTTTGATACAACGAAAGCTTTAATAAATACACATTCTGCAATAATTCTTTGTAAAACAAAAGCAGATGGGAAATAATCTCAAAAGAATCTAGTTACAGTCTTTAAATTAGTTACCCTGCAAAATCCACAGTCTTTCCAAAATCTTAAGCCTGCGACTAGACTGTGACTAAAAATTCTGTAGATGTGAGATGGTGTCAGACTTTAGTCTGTTAAAAGTCTTTTCAGAATCTTTTCAAAGTCGTTAGGTGTATAGGAGGCTTTACAGTTCATGCAAATCATAAATCCTATGAAAAAGTTCAGATCACCAGTCTGGGTGGGAAGATACCGCACTCTCCCCATCTCTACTAACTAAGGTCTGCTGACTCGGGTGTCTGTCGGCCGATCCATCAGAACTGGAGCTTTCCTCCGAGCGCATCAGGCTGTCGAGTGACGATATATCAGCCATTTAAAAAGAGGCGGAGCCTGACTTCACATGCATCAGAGAAGGCCTGTGCTAGTCTTCATCCTCCAAGAGTCAGCAACATTACAAGTGATTGAGTCCTAACAGATAGATGGATTAATTGGCTTCTAATACATTGTGGAGAAAATTGTGTAAAAACAATGTGTAGTGAATATAAAATGTTTATCTTTTTGAATTAAATTATAAACACAAATGAACATTTTCATGATGTGAATGCATATATAAAGCATAAGTTTTATGTTTACGTTTGCACTTTTCTGTAAATTTTAAAGAGACTGTGCAATGCAAACCTGTGTGTGTGAGTATCTAGTGTGTCATGAACCCATTTTATGCATTACACAATGAAACTTTTTTTCCATGTACAGACCAGTCCTAATCTGGACTGAGTGGTAATGGTACGGGACTATTTCTACATTCCAGTCTTCATTCCTTTGTAGAAAAAAACCTAAAAATGTACATTATACAAAACCTTGTGTCTCCAAAATATTATACTAGTGCATCTCCAAATATTAGAATAGCAATTCTGTGTTCTTAATTGAATTCAAAAAGTTAAACTGTCGTAGATTTTATATCCATTAAATGTAAAATGACATATTTTAAGCTGTTTGTGTTGATACTGTTTGAATAGTAGTTTACTCAAGCTTGAAATAAAATATTCTGATCATTTGAGATTGTCAAATAATTTCTGTAAGTAATTGAGATTATGTGAATAATTTAGATTAATTAAGCTATAAGCCGTTACTGATCAGTAAAACATAAACCATGTGCTCTTTTAAAGACTGAGACGATACTTCTGCATCTCTCCTGCATCCATGTTTGTGATGTAGATTGGTGATGAACACAGAAATTATGACATTCTGCCTTCAGTATAGTTTTACTACCTGTTGGTGCTGCCAGTGCGCTGTTACCTGTGTGTGTAAATGCATAGCCAGGAGTGGACTGGGAATAACTGGACTTTTGTCTTGACCAGCCCAGAACAGTCACAATGATTTCAAAATGAAAAACAAAGTACAAAACTTTATTATTTTAATGTATTTATTTTTGGCTGATGTGAACGGAGAGGGTCACCCTTAAACCAGGACGGGCATCCATTCTGGTCTTTTCTAGATCCACTACTGTGCATAGCATGTCTTTTTTAAATTAGCATTTCTAATACAACTGTGGTCCTGGCTGTGATTAACTGGTGGGAGTGCACAGGGTCTGTCGTGTGTGTGTGTGTGTGTGTGTGTGTGTGTGTGTGTGTGTGCACACTGCTGCTCTGCAGAGGAAAGGTACAGCCCCAGGTGGTGGATGAGGCCCATTAGGATGTTTTACATCCTGTAAGACAGATGGGGACTGAAAGGCCTGCCAAATATTTCTCATTCTGTTGTAGTGCTAAAAAGACTCTCTCCCTCTCACACACACACACACACACACACACACACGTGCACACTCTTGAATCTGAACCATGATTTTATTTTACCTTTTTTTTTCCTTCGGCAGCTTCCTGACGTCATCCTGCGCCATCCTGAACACACACACTATAGACTTCTTGTAACATTTTGCAAAATGCAGGATTATTACCTAGATATCGATCTGCAGACCAGCCCTAAACGTAGTCCGCTCGGCAGCTGGAGCGGGAGCTCTCCGAACAGAACAAGTCTGTGTGAAACAGAGCAACTTTAAATGCTTCCAGATGATTGCTTACGATAGAGCCCTTTATCTCACACAACTCTATTGAATATGATCAAAAGTGAAATATGACATAATTAAGCTTAATCTAGAGTGATTGAGTGTAATTGCTGCTCTTCTATGCCTCCTTTTCTCCCACCACATTTAAAAGGCACAAAAATATGACTCTCCATTAAAGACACATAGTCGCGGCTGCTTTGCCGTGTAAGGCTGGAAACATACGTCTTTGACACTGGCTGTGTTTGATACATTGTTATTTTGAAGGCAGTGCTCAGTTTAAATGCCATTGCCTGAACTGCAGGGCAAGAAGAATATGAGAGAAAAAGACAGCGGGGTGTAACACATGTAACAGAACATGATAGATATAATATTTTATTGTTAGCTTCTCTGAGCAGACGTGTGTGGTACCCAAGATGCTTATATTTCAACTGTGATGCTTTATGATCACATAGGCCAGTGCAGGAATTCAAACAGATGCTACATTGTCAGCATAACATCTACATCTAATGAAGCTATGCAGGTTTGAGTCTGCTTAGGACTTGGATGGGAGAAATCTTATGTGGGTGCTACAAGTGATCAATCATTTTTTTTATTTATAAAGCGCTTTTTACAACTGATGTCACAAAGCAGCTTTACAGGGTTAGCAATAACAGAGATCAAATCATTTATCCCTAATCCTCGGTGAGCAAGCCAGCGGTGACAGTGGCAAGGGAAAACTCCCTCAGAGCTGGAGGAAGAAACCTTGGGAGGAACCAGACTCACATGGGGGACCCATCCTCCTCTGGCCTGCTAATTCTAAGTTCGTGATAAATCATAATCATATGATCTTGTTGTAATGTTCAGGTGAACTGATATGGTGACAGTACTGGGACAGGGATGATGATGATAGTGGTAGCAATGATAACGGCCAGAAAGTCCATTTGAACTCCAATGTGGGCATGTATGCTTGTAGGGATGCTTGTATGCTTGTAAGTGATGATTGTAGGGACAACAGGATGTGCTATTCCTGTGTTATAGGTGGATCCCAATGTCCTAGTACATTGATGGGCACATTGTGCTGTATAAATGTTCCCATCTGTCAGACAAAAACCAAGGTCCTCATTCTCGGACATCAGAAAAAGATCCCTGGTCATTTTCTCTGTTACCTCGATGTCCTAATTTTCTCACTCCTGTGCTATTCTCTCCTCACCTTCCTGAGTAATAATTGTGAGAGTTCTGGTGCAACATCATATACTGCAGGTGGATGCTGCACATGGATGGTGGTTGATGTGACTCTTTAGGGTCCTAATGTGAATGTTCTTGAGTGTCTAGACAAGTGTTACAGCAATGTAACTGTAACGGTACTAGACCATCACTAAGACAATACAGTGGTGCTTGAAAGTCTAGAACTTTCTATATTTCTGCATAAATATGCTAATCCTTGAGGTTCACATACTTTTGAAACTCACAGATGTCATAGTGGAACAATGAAACACACTAGTGATCAAACTAAGGGGCAGTGAGCACACATGCCCAAAGTGGTGAGCTACCCGTACCCATGGGAGCAGTTGAGGGTTAAGTGCTTTGCTCCCAGGCACTTAATTTATGTCCTAATGTTTCAGGGGATTAAACCAACAACCTTCTTTAACCACAAACCCACGGCTGCCTGCTTCTTTATACCTTTGAGGTGAAAACTGTACTTATAGTGTATACGCTTCCCCTTGGACAGTGTTGTACTCTGTAGTTTGGCTTCTTTCTGTATATGAAGTCTGTCATGACTGAATTACTCTCTGAGCACTTCAGTGTGGTGTAAAGATAAAGTGTAATATCAGTCGGATTCAGATGTGATATCACACCCTCACACTGCTCACACACACATACACACATGTGCAGACACAGCAATGCAGACAACACCTCAAACCAGCCCCTCACAATCACATCTCAACACAATTACCAGTATGGCAGGTCGTGTGTTGAGAGGTGAGATGATTGGATGAAGCAGGCAGGTTTAGACCTGAGGGAGGGTGGCATTGGCTGACACTTCAGGCATGATGCTAAAAGCAAAATATCAGCCAAAGAAATGTGTCTGGATTGAGGAGCACAGGCTTGAACACTACCTGTGCTGGGTAATTTTGGGAGAATTCTCACTATGGCTTCAGTGGGGGTGCCTCAGTCTAAGGTGGCGATTGGTTTTGAATGCAGTCATAATATTCAGTAAAGTATTGATTATGATACCTGCTAATACTTGGTTAACAGAGTAATATGAGAGATTCTATCCTACAGTTTGTTGTTCAGCATTTGCAGACAACCTTCAGATACATTTGAGATAGAAGTCGAGTCAGTTACGATAGCTATGTACTAGAGCTGGGCGATAATGGCCAAAAATTTTATCACGATAAATTTTTCTATTTTGATCAATCTCAATAATTATCACGATATTAAATTTTCTAACACTGTCATAGTTTTAAACAACTTTCTAAAAACATCAGACTAAATACATGAAATGTTACTGTTTAATATGTTAAAATGTTTATTACCAGAACATAATATACAGTAGAGAGGTAGAGGCTCGAGACAGGCTAGAGAGCCAAGCTAACAGGCTAATGCTAGCACGCGGGCTGACACACACACACACACACACACACACACACAGCGAGCCCCCTCCTTCTCCTTCTCACACAAACAGACGAGCACACAGCAACATTGCGCTCTCTTGCCCCGCCCCACTACGCTCTCCTCCAATCACACGCTTGTCTGAAACAGTCTGGATTTTTTGCCAGTTTTGTCCCTTCCCAATGTAGTAGTAGCCAATAAGCCTTTCCCTCCGTTCGGACTTTCCTCATCACTTTGCACTGTCCCTGACTCTAGGAGGGTGAAGATAAGCACACACCTCCTCCGCTGTGTGTGATGCGGCCACCACCTCTTTTAAAACTACCGTTGATACACCGTCACTGGGGAGCCAACGCGCTCGGAGGAAAGCGCAGGATTCCCCACTCCGAATAGACCAATCAGTAGACGCCTGAGCCAGCGGACATTGTAGTGTGAGAGTGATAGAGAGAGTGAGAGCGCCATTTACCCGCCCAGAGAGAGCACTGCCAATTTTGCTCTCTTGGGCCCCGGCTGTTTATGGCAAACAGCATGACCGGGATTCAATTTAACCCAGTTTAACCCTTGCCAAGCACCACTTATTCTAGAACTCTTTACTAGAACACTTTACTACCCTAGCATAGCATCCTGTGTGTGTGTGTGTGTGTGTGTGTGTGTGAATAGCTGGTGGGTCTGGCCTTTACCCACTCTGCTAATAGTCTCTAAAAGGCGTGTAGAGGTGCAGCACAGATGGTGCTGCTTACATATTCCCTTTCACAGGCCGTCCCGTGCCCGACAGTGATTGAGCAGCACCCTCACTATTCTACCGTTTTTACCCTCCACCCCCCTCCCTCTCATTGTTTAAGCATTTCCTCCTGTCTGTCCTCTTGTGTTTGCTCTCCTCAGCGCTTTTGATGTGCAGGAGGCAGCTGCAGCATCTGGCTTCCATTACCCAACACCTACTGCACAGACAGCATATACTTTTAGACAGGAACATGTTCATCCCCCCGAGAACACGAGGAGGAAGGCTTTTTATGTGACACAGTGCTGTCCGCACTTCAGATCAACCTTACTTTCAGGACCTGATCAAAGATCGGCTTCACAGAGGCAAATCTAGACCTGGTCTCCAGTTGAATCCATTTGTGCTCATATTAAGTTAAAATACTAATAACGTCATACAGTATTAAATCTTTTCTTTATTAACGTCACCATGAGCATTTCTCTAGTCTGCTTGATCTAAGAAGAAGAAGAACTTGAAGACAAAGAAGATCTAGAAGAAAGTGAAAGTGACACAGAATTTGATGTCTGCATTTACTCCACACACTACTGAACGCACACTTGGCTTGGGCAGTGGGCAGCTCTATCCAGAGCACCCAGGCAGCACCGGCGCTCCGCATACGTGGACTACGCACTGCGCGTGGGGCCTCATTTGTGGATGGGGGCACCACCTAAAATTTTGCTCCTCCCCCCCGCCCACCCCCTCACAGCCTGCTAGCCTGGAAATGAGAGAGCGTAACAACGAATGACCTGAGAATAACGATTACTTATGGATTATACTGTTGCCTGGATGTTTAATTAGTATACATTAAAAAGTACAAAATAAAGGTTTTAAAACATTTCTGGTTGGTCATCCTACAGTAAGATAATGACCCAAAACATCAGTCCAAGCTCTGCCAGAACTACCTCAGGAAAAAACAACAAGATGGTCAGCTTGAAAACATGGAGTGGAGCACAGTCTCCAGACTTAAACCCCATCCAGCTGATTTGGGATGAAGTGAAAAGCAAAGCAAACCTACAAGAGCCAACATTTATGTGACGTTCTGCAGCAGATTAGTGAAGAACTGTCTGAAGAATGTTTGATGTCTGTTGTAGAAAGAACGTCATGAGTGTGTTCAGCTGTTATATCTGACAAAGGTGACTACATTTGAATTTATAAACTGATTCCATGAGTTCTTATTTAACTCCTCTGCTTTCATTTCAGAGTCAGTGAGACATTAAACTCAGTCATTTTCAATAAAAAAATGTAAAACTTTGGGTGTTCTAGGTTGGCCAATCAGAATGTTGTGGTAAAAAACATTGTTTTATTCAGCCCCACTCATCTTTTAGGTTTTGAGAGGGTTATGAATGCCTTAAGATTGACTTCGCAAGTAAGTGAAAGATCACAGGAGACACTTTATTTGGACAGGCCATTTTTGGTACTTTATAAGATGCTTAACTTGCGTCTATTAGGCTGCGTTCATACTGCAGGCAAATTGGATTAGTTTCTCAAATCCGATCTGCTGAGATGTCTGTCCGCATTGTTAATTGGAAGTGATCAGATTGGATTTGCCCGTCTAGACATGGCAAGCCTATCTGCTTAGGTTGCTGTGGTAATGATGTAAGCATCATATCTACAGCCATGTTGGTGGCGTGGTTTCAGGGTTGCCAGATTAGCTTTTATGGAGCTTAGAGCTTTTATGGCTTGAATGTTGAGTGTTCCTCAGTATGTGAATCTTGAAGCTTTACTATGTTGTTATTAAAGAGAAACTGGGGATAGAATCTTTGGAAACTTGTTGAAAGTGTTGCTTTCAGGTTTCATTCATTAAAGATCAGCTTCACACATCTGAACGTAAAGCTCGGCCTGGCTGTAGCTGGTCTCAGCTCAGTGTTTTAAGAGGAGGCCCAACCAGCACCGGCGCCTGGGACCCTGATAGTGATCTTGAATGGAGATAGGTTTATTTTCTTTAAAGGTTGCGCCCTTCTCAGTCTGGACCTCTCCATGGTAACAGTATCAGAGGCAGGCCGTGTAGGTGGGCGGCTGATGCCTTTAGATGAAGCCTGCCTTTACAGTAGCTGGATCGGTGGGCTTCTTTTCTCCCCCATTCTGCATCTCCATATGAATCCCTGAAAAAAGCCCCGTTCTTTGATGGAAGTTCAATCATCGCTCCTTTGATTCCCACGATACAATGTCCTGATTAAGATTATTCTCTGAATGGAAAAGGCCATGAATATGTGATTACGTCTGTGCGTCTGGCGGCTGAAAGGACAGCGGCTTGATCCCCCCCACCTCACCCTCCCTGCCTCCTCGTCTCCGCCGATCTGAATGGCACCTCTGTGCTAAAGCCTCTTGTTCCATCTTATTCCACTTTTCATTATCAGCCCTATTCCTGCCTTTGATTACATTAACAAGTGGAGATGTGGCGCGGGCTTGCTTAGGCCGGTTTCACAGTGCGAACAATCATCTGGCAAAAGTGTATCAGGGCTTGCTCGGCCACTGCAGGAGAAAGGAAGGATGGTTCTTTTCAATAGAAGCCAAAGCCAGAAACGGCAGCTTAACTAACAGCATCCCCTCACCTACATATACACACTCGGCCTGGAAAGCCGTAAATGGACAGGTATAAAGCCAGAACAGGCTTGTACAGTGTATGTATATAACAGTACAGTGTATTTATCTCATATATCTTGTCCGTGCTATGCCTTTGTGACTGTGACTGCTGGAGTTACTGCATTTATGTCTGGAGATTCTCACTCTGTCTCTGTTTTTCTGTGTTTACAGCTCTGACTGTAAGAGCGACTCTTGAGTTCCACAGTTACTCTCTGATCGTAGACTACATTGAATGCAAACTGTATATCAGTTAAATCTTGATACATTGTACTGCAGTAATGTTGCTGTGTATCTAGTTTCAGTTCGCAACAATAATAAGATTAATTAATTAATTAATTAATTAATTCATCATTAATTAAGGCACAGGAGCTCAGAACAGTTTGTGTTGATCCTCTAGTCCTTCATTGGTGGTGACACTGAGGTGTATACAAACATCAGCCCTGCTTTGTCTGATCCACTCGTACCAGCACAACACATTCTAACACGCCACCACCACATCAGTGTCACTGCAGTGCTGAGAATGATCCACTATGCAAATGCCTGTTCTGTGGGGGTCCTGACTATTGAAGAACAGGTGAAAGGAGGATAATGGAGTATACAGAGGAATGGACTACAGTCTGTAAATACAAAGTGTACCTAAATGGTTATTAGAGCTGATCTGTGTGTACTTATAAATAGGTTATGTATTGCTTTACTATCTCGTCTTCAGCATCATCACAACATGGAATAATCCATATGTACTGAGTTTAATTATCAACACTTACAGTATATCTAATTTGTGTTTGGGGCCCTTGCCTTCGTCTAAAAGCCGCCCCTGTAAAGCTCTTAACTGTAAACTCTTAGGATTACACTTTTAAACACTGGCCTATATTATTTTGACCAAACAGTGTTACACAATTATGGGATCTTATTCATTTACACACATTTAAACATTGCTGGCCTGCATTTTGGCTCATCTCAGCTGCATTAACCCTCACAGAGCATCCCTCATCAGGGATGCTGACTCTACGGTAAACAGAGCATGTGTTGATGCCCTGTCTCTCACAGCCGTGTGGCCAAACACACAGGCATGTGAACGGCCCTGTCAGAGTGCAGTGAAGGCCGGTATTTATTTGATTAGTTCAGACTCATTTGGTGGAGGATGCACTCGTGTGAAAGTGCTCACTCAGATCTTCTGTTTGCAGGGTTCAGCCTTTTGCTTCTCTAATATTCAAACTCTGCTTCATTCCCACTCTGACAACCTGCTGCTTGAACACTTGCACAGCTCATTCCTGCACTCCTAACAGGAAAGAGGGAGTATTATGTATTTTCTTACTTACAGTCATGGCCTAAAGTGTTGGCACCCCTGATTTTTTTCCAGAAAATGAAGTATTTCTCCCAGAAAATTATTGCAATTACACATGTTTTGTTATACACATGTTTATTTCCTTTGTGTGTATTGGAACAACACAAAAAAAACAGAGGAAAAAAAGGCAAATTTGACATAATTTTATACAAAACTCCAAAAATGGGCCGGACAAAATTATTGGCACATTTTCAAAATTGAGGGTAAATAACATTGTTTCAAGCATGTGATGCTCATTTAAACTCACCTCTGATAAGTAACAGGTGTGGGCAATTTAAAAATCACACCTGAAACCAGATAAAAAGGAGAGAAGTTGCGTGTGTGCCACACTAAGCACGGAGAACAGAAAGAGGAGAAGAGAACTGTCTGAGGACTTGAGAACCAAAATTGTGGAAAAATATCAACAATCTCAATGTTACAAGTCCATCTCCAGAGATCTTGATGTTCCTTTGTCCATGGTGCGCAACATAATCAAGAAGTTTACAACCCATGGCACTGTAGCTAATCGCCCTGGACGTGGACGGAGGAGAACAATTGATAAAAGGTTGCAACGCAGGATAGTCCGGATGGTGGATAAGCAGCCCCAATCAAGTTCCAAAGAAATTCAAGCTGTCCTGCAGGCGCAGGGTGCATCAGTGTCAGCTCGAACTATCCGTTGACTTTTGAATGAAATGAAACACTATGGCAGGTGACCCAGGAAGACCCCACTGCTGACACAGAGACATAAAAAAGCTAGACTGCAGTTTGCCAAAATGTATGTAAGTAAGCCAAAATCCTTCTGCGAAAACATCTTGTGGACAGATGAGACCAAAAAAGAGCTTTTTGGTAAAGCACATCATTCTACTGTTTACCGAAAACGGAATGAGGCCTACAAAGAAAAGAACACAGTACCTACAGTCAAATATGGTGGAGGTTCAAAGATGTTTTGGGTTTGTCTTGCTGCCTCTGGAACTGGATGCCTTGCCTGTGTGCAAGGCATCATGAAATCTGAAGATTACCAAAGGATTTTGGGTCGCAATGTAGGGCCCAGTGTCAGAAAGCTGGGTTTGCTTCCTAGGTCATGGGTCTTCCAGCAGGACAATGACCCTAAACATACTTCAAAAAGCACCCAGAAATGGATGGAAACAAAGCGCTGGAGAGTTCTAAAGTGGCCAGCAATGAGTCCGGATCTGAATCCCATTGAACACCTGTGGAGAGATCTTAAAATTGCTGTTGGGAGAAGGCACCCTTCAAATATGAGAGACTTGGAGCAGTTTGCAAAAGAAGAGAGGTCCAAAATTCCAGTTGAGAGGTGTAAGAAGCTTGTTGATGGTTATAGGAAGCGATTGATTTCAGTTATTTTTTCCAAAGGGTCTGCAACCAAATATTAAGTTGAGGGTGCCAATAATTTTGTCTGGCCAATTTTTGGAGTTTTGTGTAAAATTATGCCAAATTTGCCTTTTTTTTCCCTCTGTTTTTTGTGTTGTTCCAATACACACAAAGGAAATAAACATGTGTATAACAAAACATGTGTAATTGCAACAATTTTCTGGGAGAAATACTTCATTTTCTGGAAAAAAATCAGGGGTGCCAACACTTTCGGCCATGACTGTATGTGGCTCCATGTTGGTCCTGTAGTATGTTGCATTATTCTTTAATTGAATGAGTTTTAATCAAATATATGACCTGACTCGTCAAGTGTCAGAATAGTACTTAAGAGAAGATGCTGCTACTCAACTTGAGAGATAACAGCACTTGGATACCGAGTCACAGTATGATGTATAAACTGCCTCTTACCATTAATTCATTAAGGCTTCTGTATGTTAATACATGTACTCTTATTGTAAAGTGCTGCCATATTTATTTACTTAATTGATTACTATAGTATGCCAGTACTTTTTGCAATAAACAGTAGATAAGTAAGTAGCATACCAGTCACCAGCCTCCTTGTATCTGTTGCAGAAGTATGGACTCTCCTGTCCACTATTGGCTACTACATAAGACCCAGCCTGATTCTGTCCCTGGATGTGTTGATTCAGGGATTCCTGTAAGCCACTGATCGATCTGATTGATGCTCCGCCTTGGCTCTGCCTACATGTAATGACTTAATGAACTCTCATGCCATTGGGTTATCATTCACCTGCATCTTGTACATTTGTACATAGGATGAATTCACTTAACATCACAACAGTTTAAGTTCCTCCTTCTGGGTGGAAACTTAAGGTCACTAACAAATTTACATGCAAAGTAAGCAAGGAATTAATATTTATTTATTTATTTATACATGAATAATTAATAATAGATTACGTTGCTTGTTTGTTTTCCAAAAACTAGGTTGTGCAGGGTTGCCAGTCTTTACTGTTCATTAGTCTCACAAGTGAACTTGAATCTGCAGCTGTTTCTCTGTCTCTGCATTGCTTTGCTTTTTTCAGAGGGAAACTGAACTAAATCCCCACATAACTATGCAAGTGTTGCCATGTTAATATGCGCCATTACAGCCAATTGACCTCAACAATTTGACCTCTGCATTTTAATCATCTGTGCAGTGAAAAACACACACACACCAGCGGTGTGTAGCTCTATCCATGGCGCCCGGGTAGCATTTGGAGGTTAGGTGCCTTGCTTATCAGGGATGACCTGCCTGGGGATCGAACCGGCGACCTTCCAGTCACAAGACCACATCCCTAACCACCAAACCATGGCTGACAAACTTCTTTTTAACATGTAAATTAATTTTAAAGAAGGTAAAGCAACATTAACACATCTTTGGGTTCAGTTCCTGAGAATAGAAACAGCTGTGCGGTTCAGTGGTGAGATTAAGTGAGGATTTGGCATCCACAAGGCTGGGTAAAAGCCACCAACCAACCCAACACAACCGAGTCTGTTCAAAAACTAACAAGCAACATAATCTGTGATTAATTATTCAGATAAAAAATAGTTTTTCTTGAACATTTACTTTGGTCATGATGATGTTAGGGATCTGTATGCTCGTCAAGGAGGATTATCCACCCGGAAGGAAGGGTTTATTATGATGGCATGTGAATTTGACATATAGGCTTTCAGTATGTGTGATATCGTTGTATGCCATGTTCTCTTATTTCCTGCTCAGCTTTTGTTTTCTTGCCTCCTGTCTTGTGCACATGCAGTACTCGTTTTTTTGCCTGCTTTTATTTTGACTCTTGTTGAATATTATGACTATGATTTTGACTTTTCTCTTAATAAAACGTTAAATTGGGATTTCCACATCGTAGTACCCCTTAACTGTGTAAGTGGTGTATCTTGTAAGCTGTATATCTCAAATAAAGCATCCTGATAAAGGATATTCAATGATAAATCACTACAGCTGAGTGATCAGGTACTGGTCACCTGCTATGCTGCTTTATCCAGTGACTGGCTGTTAATCAAGACATCGGAAGTAGCACAGCAGAGAGCCGTATTTTAAGTCTTGTGTATTGGATTTGTCGATGGGTGTGCTCTGTTCCTCTCTTCACATACGCTTGGTTTGAAATGCTTTCAGAATTACTATTTTCTTAGGAAACGAGACTAGGACCTCCTTTAGCCCACCACTGAACTCTGAAGACCCATCAGTTGCTGACAGAGATAGATTTAGGTGCCTCTTGGTCATGTATTGGCCTTCTGTTTTTTTGTTTTTTTTTGTGAATGACAGCCTCACTCCCAAATTCTGGACTAAAATAAGCATTCTGTGATGAAACTTAACTCAAGTTGTCTTCCAGCGAGTTATTGTGGCAGCAAAAGCTGTAGATAAACTGAAGCCTCAGTCTCCAGATCTCTGCCCTTATGTATCACAGTACACAGTGCAGATAACCAAACTACGCCTCAATGGAGACCTCCAACTCCTTCATTTACTTACCACCTGGTACAGAAAAGAGATCATGGAGATAGACATGTGCTAATGCTGTGTTTTGAACGATCCTCTGTACATGATCATTAAATACTGTACAGCCAGTAACATCTCATTAGTTTTATAATTGAATTGTTGATATATCCCTAAATAGAGCCGAACCCTGACCTTCATCTCAACCTAAAGTCTAATTCTGTTACCCTGACTAAAATCCTGACCTGAATACAATACCTTACACAAGCTTAGATCAGATATCCTTCTGTTAATTAGCATTAACATGCCTTCTTAAAGCTCCTGTTTTGACTAGGGGTTGAGTATCACATTATGTTCTGTGATTACTTTATTGATTCTCCAGAACACAGTATTGCTTTTTAATGAATCGTTTATATGCAAATACTGGTGGCAGACAGTGGTTCATTTTGTCTCGTTTAACCCCAAATTTCACACTTAGAATATGCCTCAGCCATGCCCCTAGCCCCGCCTCAGTCACTGTGTGCATCTGTTTTGTGTATGATCTGTTGTCCCAACCCTCGTCTTATCATATTTAGTTAGTGGTTACCCCTGTTTTATATTATTACACAGCCCTGTTTGTTGATCCCAGTTTGATTACGTGTGCTATATCGCTCCCTTGTGTTTGCCTTGTCCTTTGTCAGTCATTAATTGTCCCTCTGTGTTCATACTGGTTGTGTGTATATGTATGTTTCTCTGCTAGCCACAGCTTCATTGTTGTTTTGTTCTAATAGTTACATTGTTTTGTTTGGTTGTTTTTTTTTTATCAATAAATCTATCATTTGGATCTCACCTCTGCACCGTAACTCCTTCTGCTTGGCTCCAGCATTACACCACAACTGCTAGGATCAGTTTGGACTCAGTCATTCAGCCATTGGACTCTTCCATTCCAATGTAAACATGTAGCAAAGGGCAAACAAGTGACATTAGCTTTAGCAATCCTAGCCATTTTAATAAAATCATGTACAAAATTGCAGTATCATACCTTGATTAGAGTATCACAGCAATATAATGAATCATAACCCCTGTATACATAACATATTGCCAGTTTCTTACGAGTACACACGTTAGAATAGTGGTTTGGGATCTGGTCTTGTGCACTTGAGCAAGGCATCTAACCCCCAAATGCTCCCCTGGGCACCATGGATAGGGCTGCCCACCGCTTCGGGGCAAGTGCTCACTAGTGTGTTCAACAGTATGTTTGTATGTGTGATTCACTGCATGGATGGGTTCAGTGAAATTCTTCTCTGTGCATGCACACTGGCCAGTGATTGTGCACTTTCACGTTCACTACAATGTTCTTTGTGTGTTTGGCTTGTATGTGTAGCAGATTATATCTTGTCGCGGTCAGGACAGAGGTGCAGATGTAATAGTATGAAGTCTAGAAAGGCTATTCATGTGCTCCAGCCCAAATCAGATGATGTGAAGATTTGATGAAGGATGACTCCAATTATAGTAGATGTATGGAGCCCAGGTTTTTAGTTTATCAGATGTTTTGGATTGAGTAGATTTGCTAAAGCAGAACGTTGGACAGAAGTGCAGTCAAATGCAGCAGTCATGTGATGAACTGACTCTAATAATCTGATTTTGTAATGTTGTGTTGCTTGCCGCCTCTGATGTATAGTTATCATTAACAAAGCAGATCTGTGATAAGGTAATTTGGGGGAAAGAAAGGACATGAGCAGTTCTAAATCGCAGAAGTAGGTTAAATTAGTTTGGTGTATTATCCATAGCCTCTTTTTGTGTCATTACCCCCACCTCCTCCCTCTATTAGTTTTTCCAGGCCTTGCTTTGCTTTAATGTCTTTGGAGTGGAGGATGATTATGGTGGAGGATGACAGTGTAATTTGTGCTATTACGGAGCTCTGTGGCTAATGTTAACACTGTGCGCTGTGTGCTAATGAACAGGACAGATTAGTGGAGCTCTGTGAGGAAGTATGATTACACCCTGCGCCTCATGGGCTTTACCTCCATGGCAGAGTTTGAGCTCATTCAGTGACCATGTCTTCAACTGCACATAACCCAACACTCCAGAACAGTGAGATAAATAAATGTTCTTAGACCTGCGACTATGGCAGACGTATTGCGGCTGGTATGTGAATGTTTTAATGGAGATTGTAGTCTACATTTATTGGTGACCATAGATGCAGACTTTTCTTGGTTGAGGAGGTTTTTTTTAATGTTCAGTCATCTATCATGACCTCTTAAATCATATTGTACTCCTGACACAGTACATTATACTCTCAGTGGCCACTTTATTAGGTACACAAACCTTGTATCTTCCCTCATAGTCCAATATATCAGCTCCACTGACCATGTAGGTGAACTTTGTAGCTCTACAATTACAGACTGTAGTCCATCTGTTTGTATAATCACTCTGTTATGTAATGGTCAGGGCCACCAGGTATTATTTGGGTGGTGACTCATTCTCAGCACTGCAGTGGCACTGATGTGGTGGTGGTGGTGTGTTAGTGTGTGTTCCACTGGTTCTCACTCAACTATACACACCTACCTTGTTGGCCCACCCTGTACATGTAAAGTCAGAGACTGGAGCTCATCTGTTGCTGCTTCATCATTGGTGGTCACAGGAAGCTGTTGGCTGGATAGTTTGGGTTGCTGCACTTCAGCAGTCACACTGATGTGTTTAGAAACATCAACAGCTCTGCGGTTGATCCACCCATATCAGCACAGCACACACTAACACACCACCACCACATCAGTGTCACTGCAGTGCTGAGAATGATCCACGGTGGTTCTAATCACTGAAGAACAGAGCGAGAGGAGACTAATGAACTACAGTCAGTGCATCTATATGGTCAGTGGAGCTGATGCAATGGACAATACAATGTATCTGTACCTAATAAAGTGGCCTGTTTGTGTATATCACAAGGTTTTCTTTTCTTTTACTAGTGAGATTACATGAACTTCTTTCTTTCTCTTAGCTGCCTCAGTCTGTATACATTTCACAGTCAGTGAGAAGACAGTCACAGCCAAATGAATTATAGATTTCCACCTCAATCCAGACACATTCCTGGAATGATGCTCTCATTTATGGAGGCTGTACCAATATGCTTTGTCAATCAAGTGTCAGGGGATGGAAGATAGGAATTCATTTTGAACTAGGCGGAGACATATGTATGAATATTTATGACATGATAACATTATTGGTCCCTGCATATATATGTACATATATTATATATTCCAGTCATCTCTGCCATCAGTAGGTCACATTTATACACAATGGCTCCATCGCACCTCAGCCGTGCTCCTTAGCTGAATTTACGGCCCGAGACTCTCGGTGCGGCTCGTGAAAGTTCTGTTGTGAAGACAGAATTCTCCACAACAACTTCATAAATGTTCTCAGGCCTCCACACAGTCAAGTTAGCAGTGGGATGGAACGTAAGGACGATGGAAGAGATTGTGGAGAAGTTCTTCAGAAGTTAGCTGCTCCAGAGAGGCAGAGGGAAGGCATTCTGTTCTGCAGTCTGTTGTGTTGTCTTTCCAGCCTTGTCCTTCTGCTCCACACCACTTTCTGCATGGGCCTGACTTGGGTTTTTTTTTTGGCCATTCTGTTTTTTCTCGCTTCCTCTGTCTCGCTCTCTGTCCATCAGTGCTCTGAGCAGCTTGTCTTCAGTAAACTCTCAGCCTCGGGCCTGATGGCCAGAGCAGAAGGACAGCGTCTTGTTAATGTGCGTTATCTCTGCCAACCTCTCTAACATTCATTTTAATGTGCAGTTGTCTCCTGGAGCCACCCGGGACAGCGTCTCTATATGTAATTAGCAGGCTGCTGGCTTGACGAGGTGTGATGAGGCTTTAGCTCCTCAGCACTGAGAAAAGCTGCTAATGTATGCATGCAGCACGGCTGGTTCTGTAGCAGTGGGAGGTGCGGCATCGTACAGGTCACAATTGGAAATGGCCGGTACAGCTGTAGCTCTGCTGTCGCCACATGGCACTTTTTCCCACCTCAAGATAAACCAGTCTGCGAAGGTTGAGCCACCAGTCTCCCCAAAGTCCACTCATGCAACTCCTCATGTAAGACCAGGATCAGAGGCCAATGCACTTTAGAGCTATAAGCTCCTGTTTTAGTGCAAAAAAGGCCACGTGTGGGCCTGTTGGTGGTATACTTTGTATAATCTATAGCTTACACATTGGCCACCTGTCAGATATAGCCCAGACCTGAGGGCTGTTAGAGGTTGGACAAAGCCCATAATGGCGTGGTCTTCTGAGGGCCACTAGATGAAAGGGAAGCAGTTATATTCCATTGGACGAAAAAGCACCCTACGCAATTACGCCCTGAATGACCGTCATCAAGCAGAGAGCTATTGATTGGCTTCCTCTGCCATTACTCTCCTAGCATGCTCAAAGCAAATCTCGCCCAACATCTCTCTCAGCGAGGTTAAGCACCTCTTAGCTAACTTAGGAAGAAGAAGAGAGACAGAAGCTGGGATTTTGAAGCACTTCCAAAGCTCCAAAGAAGAGCAGGTGAACAGCCGAATGACCGATAGATGGCTGCAGAAGTGCTCGAGTTCCAGACATCCCTCAAATGTGCCGCATGGTTGCGATTGTTTCTACATCAGTGTTCTGGCGGATCAATTAGACAATGAGTGACCTCCCTCAATGCTCTCTTCAGTTCTTTATTTGTTTTTGAGGCCCTCTCTACCCATCTGGCTTCAGCTTGGTACCCCCAGCTGCCTTTGATCTGTCTGGATGAAGATGCACTTACCTGTCCTGCCTCAGGTCCGTGCCGGAAACCAGCATTAATAGTTCTGTTTGATCCACTGTGAGAGTACGGGTCAATAAAGAAGTGCATGGTTTTAGAGAATTGGTGCATTTGTTTGTAATGTAGTCCGGTCTATAGTTGGACTACTTACTGTCTGTACCGCTATGTCTACAGTGATTAGTAAGTAAATAAGTAATGTTACACTTATATAGAGCCTGTCTAGACACCCAAGGACGCTTTCCAGTTGACACACTCCATTTACACACACTCAACCCCACACACGGTGAGAAGCGGCAGCCAGTTGCGCACAGTGTACTCTCAACCGGAAGCGACCATCCACCTGGAGGACTGCATCGAGCACTAGGGGTATCACCCAGGACAGAGTGCCAACCATATCTGGGCATACATACATACATACACACATACACCAGGGTCATTTTAGAGTAGCCAATTCACCTGATCTTCATGTTTTTGGACTGTGGGAGGAAACCGGAGTCCCCGGAGGAAACCCACGCAGACACGGGGGAGAACATGGAAACTCCACCCAGATGGGGACTCGAACCCAAGACCTCAGCGCTGAGAGGCGAACGTGCTAACCACTAAACCACCGTGCCGTCCTCTTACACAAAATGCTGATTTTAAGTTGATGGTGATGAAAAGCTTTTCTAGGTACTTCACATCTGAACTTCACATCCCAAACTTTTGAGCGGTACTGTACCACACATCCTGAACACAGACAGACAGATCGCTGTATTTGCATGTAGGAGCTGTTTTGTTGCAGGGAAAAGCCCTCAGGTCTAGTGTTGTGATTGGCATGTTAATATTCACATGAGAATAGAAGCGCAGACTGATTAAGACGCCATGCTGCACAAACTCACTGAGAGTTGCTAATGTTAATGAACGGAGCACGTGTGTGTGTGTGTAAGCTTGTGTGTATGAGGGAGTGTGAAATCCAGGTCAAGTCCTAGACTCCAGAGTGGCTTTGTTGTTTTGCTGTCTTGTACCCTGGGGGTCTCTGTCTGCGTGAATGCGAGTGGTCCGTTTAATTGTGTTCCCTGTCAAAAGCACACAGTCTGCTATTGAAGTGTAAAATGACTGGAAATGACACAAAGAAGCGTTCCGCCATTCGGCCCGCGAGTCTGAAAAGACTGTAAACGCTGGGCTCTGTCTGTGGGCCTCAGTTTCAGTGTGAAGTCGATGTTCACCTTTTCTCTTCTGATGTTTTGTATTTGATCAACGTTGCAGTGATGATTAGGACATGGTTAGCTCAGCGTTGTCAGAGCGTTTGCTTTTAATGATGGCCTTCTTAATAGAGCAGCTCATTGTGTTATAATTACACAGCCAGTGATGTGGGGTGGAGCCCAGTGACACTGAAAAGAGGAGAAAGGGGTCTTTTGTGGTCCTCCTAAAGTCTCTCACTCACTCTCTCACTGACACACACACACACACACACACACACACACACAATCAAGTACCCACATATATAAATATGGACATTTCAGTCATAGAGTGGCCCCTGGCATCTGTAACCTCACCCTCGGCCCCCCAGCGCCGCTCGAGTAATTCTCTCTCTCTCTCTATTTCACTCTTTCTCTCTCTCTCTCTCTCTCTC
>BRDA01000223.1:365-36098 GCA_036984385.1 Crenuchus spilurus | reverse complement strand
GTAGAGTTATTTAATCCAGTAAGAATCTAGTGTATATACATGTTACAGTCTGACAGTAAAAACTGTAGATTTATTTAATCCAGAATGAAAAAAAATAAAAAAATACACAGCCATATTAGAATATTATCACCACCTCCTCGTATGTTCACTCAGTGTAGCACTGACCATATAGGTGCACTTTGTAGTTCTACAGCGGGTATTATTTGGGTGGTGGATCATTCGCAGCACTGCGGTTACACTGATGTGGTGGTGGTGTGTTGGTGTGTGTTCTGGTTAAATGCTGTTAAACACCTCGGTGTCAGTACTGGAGTGAAAATAGTGCACCAACCAGCCAATGAAGGAGTCAACACAAACTGTGCTGAGCTGCTGTCTCTGACTTTACATCGAGATGGTGGACCAACAAGGTAGGCGTGTCTACAATGAGCTAACATGTCCAGCAGCTCTGCTGTGTCTGATCCCATCAGCGTCGCATTGCTGAGAATCCATCACTTAAGTAATAGCTGCTCTGTGGGGGGTCCTGACCATTGAAGAACAGGGTGAATAAAGTACATAGAGTAACAGATGGACTACAGACTATGGTCAGTGGAGCTGACACAGTGAATATTCTGTATATTATTGTCTTTACATGTGTTTTTATATATATATATATATTGTATCCTGTAACATGGAAGTCTGTGTATAAGCTCTGACCTTTTGGGAGATTACACCGACACTTTATCCGGTGTGAATTGGTCAGTCAGATCCTTTTCGCGTTACATTACAGAATCTCTGCTGGGAGAGCTAATCCAGAGCTGTAATCACATCCTCTTTTCTCTCTCACAGGCTATCTCCAGGCTCTGTGACGACAAGTACAAGGACTTGAGAAAAGCAGCTAAGAAGCGGTCAGTCAGCGCAGACAATCTGACGGTGGTGCGGTGGTCCCCTGCCATCATTTCCTAACAGGAGGCTGAAAAACTGCAGAGCGACAGAGAGAGACTGTCCACTAAAGCCTCTTCTTCCTTGGGGGGCACTGAGACTGCTCCACCCTGCCTAGGTGGCAGGCTCTTTCACTTTCCACACGTGTCTTTGTTGTTCTGATGGCTGCTGTAAATACAAGACTCCAGGACAGGGGACCTGTTAAACCTGTGGCTAAGAGGGGGCGGAGGGGTCACTGTTGCTGTATTTGAGCAGCAGGTGGGCTCCTAACATGAGGAAGAGCATTCCAGCACCTCTCAGTGTGTCTTAACGTGATCGGCATTCTGAATTAGGAAGCATCCGGAACTTATTTTCTATCGTTTTCACGTTCATTCCTTTGTTCCTTTCTTTTACGGTTCTCCCCGAAAGCACAACAGCAGTAATCCTAACTCTGGTCTTTGGTAAAGTCCACCTGTTCACCTGTACAGTCCCTCTAAAGGCATTTCTGTATGATGTGATCAGACTAATATCACCACTATAGCTCCATGTCTCCATGTTTCCGTTGCTGTTAATGGCTTATTTTACTCGGGTTGTCCTTTTCACACCATCTTCTGGAAGTTCGTCTTTGTTTATGATCGTTCTCAGTGATTAGGAAGTAAATTAGGAGAGTGTCATGCATATCGGATGGGTTACAAAGTGTCTGCTTGATGTTTTCACACTGTAAACATTGTGTGATGAATGAGAGAAGGTGGAGTCTTTTAGTGAAGGATGCTCCTGTGAAGAGGCAAGAAGCTCAGAAGATCCTTAAGCCAAGAGCGAAGGAGCATTCCGCTTTGAGGCTGAAACGTAGCTTCAGGGAACGTCGACAAACCAAGAGTTCTAGAGAGTTTGAGGAATTGAGGAGATGATTTCTTCGAAGCCAAAAAGACATTCCGTTCTGGATGGCCATTGTGTAGTATAGCCTTCTTTTTCTTTTTACGAAAAAAAAAAAAACTTGCACAGCATTGATGTACACTTATTTTTAAAAGTAATTTTATGTGGGCTTCTCTCCTCGTCGTAAAGTAGGTCAGAGAAGTGTTGTCCTGACCTCGTTCCAGATTTGGCCTCTCGTGTCCAGCAATACATCGACAGAAGTGTGTCCAGAACATAAGAGTAATGAAATTTTACGTTTAGAAGCTCAAAATTATATTTTATTCTATACATTTCACTGTACAACATACATAGTGACCAGCCAAAAAATACACAGTACCAGTCAAAAGTCTGGACATTCAGTGATTTTTAATGATTTAAAATTTTTCTGCATTGTAGATTAATACTAAAGTCATCTAAACTATGAGTAAATACATATGTAATACTTTAGTAAACAAACAAGTAAACAATCCAGAACATGTTTATATTTTACATTCTTGCTTAGATTCAGCTTTCTTGGCATTTTCTCAGTCAGCTTTATGAGGTAGTCACCTGGAATGGCTTTCAGTTAACAGCTGTGTCTTGTCCAGAGTTCATGACTTGCATTTCTTGCCTCTTAATGTGTTTGAGACATCAGTTGTGTGTCTACTTTGAAGTAAAATCTAAAACATGTTTTGGTTTGTTTAACACTTTTAACTTTACTACATGATCCATTATGTGTTCCTTCATAGTCTGGATGACTTCAGTGTTTATTTACAGTGTAAGAATAAAAATAAAATAATAAAATCATTGAAAGACTGTGTCCAAACATTTGACTTCTGTACATAATGAATTTTAACGACCTTTTATTGAGTAGTGAAGCCTGTTAAATTGTTCTAGCCATGCTTCACCCCACAAAAATGGGAAAAACATGACTTCTTTGGCCATTTTGGGGCTTTTTATGTGCTTGCAAAAGTCATTTTGCTGTTGTTGCTCTAACATTATCATCATTGCAACAAACGTCTCGAGAACAAAATAATCCATAACATAGAATCTGGAACCTTAACACAGTGTATCAACTCTTAAACACTGTAATTGTCAGAGTTTTGAGCTCATTTTAGGTTGAATGAGATTTTTGCCAAATTTCTGTAAAGCTTGTCCAACCTAGCAACAGTTGCTATGAAAGAACACATTTGTGGGTGGAGCATGGATGGGTCAAATAGTGTGATACACTGGTCAGCTGCAACATTAAAACCACTCACAGATTGCGAATGACATTGAATATGTGGTAACAGTGGTGCATGTGAAGGTCTGGGATATATTAAGTGCTAAGAACTGTTGATTCTTGTAGACATCACAATGGAGGCTGGAGAAAAACAAGCATTCAAAATATCACATTTTCTGGACTTTGGGACTAGTTTTGAGGCAGATTCAGGCTTGAGCCCTGAATTTAGTGTACTAGATTGCCAATAAGTCATGATGGAGGTTTGGGTTGGTTGGCCTAGACAAGTTCTCTACAGGTCTTAGCTTAAATTTCCCCACTTAAAACGTGCAAATTTTGATAATGTAGGATAAAATTTCTTTTTTGCTATAAAAACTGAATATTTCAGCCATAATGCAGACCTGAGCAAGGACCAAATAGTTATGATTAGACAATTGGTTTGTCCAAAAGTGTATTGAGGTGCTCCCAATTAACAGTGGTCAGTACCTACCAACAGTGGCCTCCAAATTCAACATATTTCAATTTGAGCATCTTTGGGAGGTGCTGGAGCAGACGGTTCAGTTCACATTGAGTCCAAATCACAAATTACATGACTTACAGGATCTGCTACTAATAGATTGGCAACAGATACCATAAAGAACCTTCAGAGACCTTGTAGAGGCCAACACACGTCACAGCACATAGAGGTTTGGTTTGGTTGGCCTGGATTGGTCCAATGTTTCTACAGAAAGTTCACAAGCTGTTTTAGGTTCAGTTTACCTGCTTAGAACCTAACACTTTTAATCATGTAGACTAAATTTACCATTTTACAAACGTTTAACCTTCCAGGCGTAATGCAGACCTGGGCAAGGACCAAATAGTTATGCCCAGAGGATGTGTCGGGAGCATCTTTGAAGGCTTTCGAGGAGCTCCCAGTCAGAAATGGTCAGTACCTACAGACAGTGGCTTCCAAATCCACAAGATTTCAGTCAGAGAATTGGTGGGATGTACTAGAACAGTAGGATCAGTCTACATTGGCTCTACAACTTACAGGATGTGCTGCTACCATCTTGGCACCAGATTCCATAAAGCACCTTCAGAGTTCACGAGTGTTAAAGCTGTTTTGTTGGCACAGAGGACATATTAGCCATAGAGCATTGGTTTTAATGTTGTGGCTGAAAGTATAGCTTGATGTAGAAGTGCACCCGAAACTGGACTTCTATAGCGAGGAGAAGTTGTTGCTGCAATATCCACTGCCATTTCCTCCACCTGGTGCCTGGCTTTAGTTGGTAGAAACATGGCCTTAGTTTCCAGTTCCTAAAATCTCACACTGATACTAATCTTACACAACAGTGCAGTGTTTCCTCATTAAAACATGTTCTCTGATCTTCCATTAGCTTAACGTTCAGAAATATGTCTACTTTTGGAACAAGAACTCCTCAAACGAGACTTTCTTCTTTGTTTCTGTGAGTAAAATTCCGAAAAAAGCATTAAAATAATCAGAACAGGATTCTATTTCCAGAACAAATTGTGTACAGTGTACATACTGTGTTCAGAATCATATAAATAATATGTTGAGATATTTATGAGTAATCAGTATTCACGTTCAATCATCTCTAAACTGGGGCCCAGTTGGGTCAATATGGCATTCGGTTTCGGGGGATGTTATTGAGGCTCCGTGATGATAAAAACTATTTTAAGCAAACAAGAGAGAAGTTTTATTGAGAATCAGGAAGTGATATTGATTTTAAGAGCTGTTCTTACTTCTTTTGTCAAACTGTTATTGCCATTTATTTTTCCACCATATTGGACTCCACAGTTGGGCCAGTCTCAGTGCGTTGCTGGAGGATGGAGCTCTGCTCTGAAAGCAAACCTGCAGTGATGGGTTCATGTAAATGGAGGCTGCTCAGTCAGTTCCTGGAAGCCGTGCTTTGACCAACAATACAATTCTAGAGACTTGACTCCGTCACTGGTGGCAACGTTGCTTGATATTATTTTTCTTTTATTGTTAGTATCGATTAAAAAATGTTTTTTTTCCTTCATGTACGCCTCTTCTACCACCCAAAAGTCATGTATTGTTGCATGTGTTAGGTTGTGGGGTTCATACAGCAAAGATGGCGTCTTAGCAAGTGAAATTATCTTGAATTTGAGTCTAAATGTCTAAAACGTCTCATTTTGAGTGTTGTAAGTTTATTATAAGTACAGTGGACACGTCGTACTTATAATACAAACATTCTTTGCCCTGGTTATCATAATTTAGACTTTTTTTTCTGGGAAATTTTGTCCCAGTTATTCATCGATGTGCCCACCTGAGTCAAGCATCCACTCACTTCCTCATTCACCCACATGTTCGTCATTCTTTCAGCCCTTGTTTCTTATTGTTTCTCTGGCTTTGTTTTTTTGTTGGTAACGCTCAAAACAAACTAAAACATGTCACACTACCGCCTGAAAACAGGTGCAAAAATAAATAGAGCATGAGAACTGGTGTACAAAACAAAGGCTGCTGGCTGGACCACATCAGCACTCTCTAAAACAGACCGTAAACCTGTAAGAGCGATGTTAAATGTTAATTTATCCATTTCATTAGTCTTTAGTCTTTATTTCTCATTGTGTTCTGTATGGAAAACTATAGTTAATCTATATAAAATGTATTTGTTAATATTTTGGACTCTCTGGAACAGATTAATTGGATTTACATTATTTCTTATGAAATATTACTTCAGTTATCATTTGAAAACTGAGGTTTTACTGTTGTTTTAAGTCATTAGATTAAAAAATTTATATATTTTGTTAATGTTGCTTGTTTAATGTATTAACGAGCAAAACGGCCAATATACTAACAGTTTTACTTAATAAAATGTCTTAAAACAAGTGTCTACTCGTGAGTTAAACTCATAATAAGCTTACAATTTTCTTTAAATGAGAAATGTTAAATATTTTAATGCCAAGATGATTTTGGCAGTGTAGTCAGTAAAAGTGAGTGCATCTATTAGAACTTTGAGGATTCCACTCGTTTTCCAAAATTGCTGCGTAACTCAATTATAATGATGTATTTAGTTAACAAATATGCAGTAAAATAATGTTTCTGTATTGTGAAGTCAAAAAAAGGAAAAAAAAAATTAAGAAGTAATCTTAAATTTACAAATATGACAGATCTTTATCTTCAGTTATCTCATGTCTCGGCTTTCATGTCAAAGTTTTGCAGTGGAATCTTATTTATAATCAGAATATGGGGTCACACCAGAGGATGTGGTCTGTATCCTCCATTTTTCTTCATTAATCGGTTCTAAAGTGTAAAATATTAACAAAAACACATTTTATATAGAATAACTATAGTTTTACATACAGAACACAATGAGAAATAAATGCAAAGACTAATGAAATGGATAAATGAACATTTAACATCACTCTTACAGGTTTACGCTCTGTTTTAGAGAGTGCTGGTGTGGTCCAGCCCGCAGCCTTTGTTTTGTACACTCGTTCTCGAGGTTCTCGGCTGATATTTGTTTTCACACCTGTTTTCAGGAGGTAGTGCTGCGCGCCGTTGCCTTAGTGTGATGTGTTTTACTTTGTTTTGATATCAACGAGAAACAAAGCCAGAATGAGTAATGAACATGTGGGTGGAAGCTTTGTTTTTGTGAAATTAGCGTCGAGTCACCTGGGCATGTCGATGAAAACCGGGCAGATGAACAATAACTGGGACAAAATGTCAAAGAAAAAAGTTGAAATCCAAACTGTATGATAACCAGAGCAAACGATAACCGAGGTTCCACTGTATATGAATATGAGGGGAAAACTCAATTAGCCCATTGTAAAATTATGATAAAGATGTTTATCACCATTTGTATGCTTTGTTTAATGTTTAATATTGTTTAATATTGGGTCCATATAAAACACCGACTTTAACCATTTACAGTGGTCATGATGGGAACCAGAGATCACAATGTCTGTAACTTAAATATAGCCAATTAATTTTTAAAAGGATCCCGAGGTTTTATATACAGTGTTTAGTCCAAAACTTTCAGTGTCTCAGGCACCTGGAAATTTATTGTGTAATGACTTTCTCCGAAGTTGTTTTTTAATGACTTGAGATGTCTGGCTCCTGTGTCCACTCTTCACATCCGTTCACTTTGAATGGCTGTTCAGTTTTCATCTTAATGACCTAATTATGGAGAAATTTTGAAGCTGCAGTGAAATCGTCCTGTAGGTATGAAGGTTGAAAACGCTGCGTAGTGGAATAACGTTATTCTTGACGATGCCTAACCTAGTAACTCCAACTGGATTTTTGTCTAAAAGAAGGGACTTCTAGTGCATCTCCAAAATCTAGAATATCATGAAAAGTTAATTTGTGTTCATAATTAAATTCAAAAATGGAAAATCTAGTGAATGTCTCGATCAATGTGTGGGAAATGTTTCACCAACATGATGAAAGGAGTGATTGTATTTGGGGGTTAAAGGTCAGAGTGTGAAGGAAGTAGCTGAAGGTGCAGGTGTATGAATTGTACGGTCATACAGGAGTATGACCAGTAGTACGAGTAGTACCAACAGTGCTAACAATGACAGTCTACAGGACATAACCGTACACTTCCATACACCGGCAAATTCAGCTACTTCCTTCACACTCTGACCTTTAACCCCCAAATACAATCACTCCTGTATCATTAACATCTGAGACATTCACTGCACTGTACCACCTCTTCTACATCTCACACACCCTGCAGGTATTTATAGCTTCAGCATCCTCTTACAGCGCCACCTGCAGGAGCCTGAAGTTACTGCCACCTTAAACACACAAGGCTTATATAACAGTTTAGCTTTTTAAATTCAATTATGACCAGAAAATGAAGTGATATTGTAATGTTTTACTGTGGCGCTGTTTAGAGGTGGTAAGATTTTGGCTCTTTGCACTTTTCTGTTGGATTTGGCAGAGGCCCGACCTGAAGGATGAAGAGATGTGTCCAAGTACTGAAAGATTGTATTTATTTTGTATGAGCGCAGTTGTGTAAGGCTGGTGTTTTGAGGCTGGAGTGGCTTCAGAAGGCAGTGGGCTGGTGAGGGTGCGTTAGCCTTGCACTGAACTCTACCTCTGCCTAGAGTTTTCTTTTATTTACTGTCATGTAATTCTCTCTCTCTCATCTACACTTTTTTTTTTCGACTTCTAGGATTTATAGCCTCAACTTTCGATGTCTTTCTACTTGGTGGTTACTGTGCTAACTGAAGAAAAGACCTGCTGTACTTGTGATTACTTTATTTTGGATTTTTTTCTCTTAAGTCATTGGTTGTATGTGTCTTATTCTGATTGTTGTTCTTTGTTTTCATCCTTTTTATTTGTTTGTTTGGTTCTGGTCAGCCCTCAGTATGTGCTCGCTGTGTGCCAAGCGCTGAGCCCCGTTACCGCTCCGATCTTTAGTTCTCTGGGTTTTCTGTTTAGCAAAGTTGAACCCAGTTCGTCGGCGGGCGACCCGCCCGGAGGCTGGAGGCTCGAAAGGCCGCATGCAGTTTCTTACTCTCCGAACCTCTGATTTTAACCAGTGCTCCCAGTTCAAAAAGCAATGTTTAGAAACTGGCACAAGAAATAAACTTTGAAAAGTTGCAATAAAAGCTTCCTGGTTCTTTGGGTCTGCTTTTGTGGCTGTGTGATTTATTTATACATTTTTATCTTGACCCTTTAACATCCTCAAAATGAAAGAAGAATTTGAATTTTTGGGGGGGGCACAGGGTGTGGGGGTGCAATAATAAAAACACTCAATGTTTCCACCCATCCATCTTCTTCCATTTATCCGGGTTGCACGGGTAGCAACCCAAGCAAAGTAGACCAGACATCCCTCTCCCAGCCACCTTTTCCAAAGCCGGTTGAGGGATATAATCTCTCCAGTGTGTCCTGGGTCTTCCAGACAGGGCCGGCGCTCCACACACATTGGATGGCACGGTGGCTTAGTGGTTAGCACGTTCACTTCTCAGCACTGAGGTCTTGGGTTCGAGTCCCCATCTGAGCGGAGTTTCCATTTCCGGTTTCCTCAAACAGGAGTGTATGAATGTATGTATGCCCAGATATGGTTGGCACTCTGTCCTGGGTGATCCTCCTAGTGCTCGATGCAGTCCTCCAGGTGGACGGTCGCTTCCAGTTGAGAGTACGTTGTGTGCGACTGGCTGCCGCTTCTCACCGGTGTTTGTGTTAATGGAGTGTGTGGATTGTAAAGCGTCCTTGGGTTTGAGAAAGGTGCTATATTTACAGCAGATTTACAGTAAGTAACATTCATTCATACATGGACTACACACTGTGTGTCGGGCCTCATTTGTGGATGGGGGCATCTCCTAAAACTTCACTGCCCCCCTCCTCAGCCCTGCCTCGCCCAGATCCGAGAATAAGTTTAGAGCAAAATCCCTTTCACACATGCATCTGGCTGCCGATTTCAGTCTTTTGGTCACAACACGAAGCTTATGACCATATGAGGACTGGAACGTAGACCGACTGGTAAACGGAGAGCTCAGTCAACCAGCCAACAACGTCGCAATGAAGGACCAGAGGATCCAATACACTCTGCTGAGCTACTGCAGCTGTGGTCTGGTGGTTAAGGATCTGGCTTTGTGACCGGAAGGTTGGTGGTTCGATCCCTTGGCCTTGATCAAGGCACCTAACCCCCAACTGCTCCCTGGGCACCGTGGATAGGGCTACCCACCACTTTGGGCACATGTTCTCAGAGTATAGTGTGTTTCACTGGACGAA
The DNA here is from genome assembly GCA_036984385.1 of Crenuchus spilurus. NCBI lineage: Eukaryota > Metazoa > Chordata > Actinopteri > Characiformes > Crenuchidae > Crenuchus > Crenuchus spilurus. The sequence continues at coordinate 26,388 of BRDA01000223.1, read as the reverse complement.
TGGGTTAAATAATCTACTGTCTCTGACTTTACATCTACAAGGTGGACCAACACAGTTGGTGTGTCTTATAGAGTGTACAGTGAGCTAACAGTGATCTGTGGGGGTCCAAACCATTAAAACAGGCTAATAGGAGGCTGGTATATGAAGGTGCTTTGCTTATTGAGTAATTAATACAGAAATATACATTTTGCCCACACACTGTTTCAGAGTGCTGTCTGAGCTCCGGCTAGAGGCCTAGTTTGGAGTCTTAACACTTCTAAATGTGTCCCTTATGAAACTTGCTGGGTCAGTGGGTCTAGCATTAACGCTCACTGGCCAGTCTCGAATGTGCCCTCAGCGAGAGGACAGACGCTGACCAGCTGGCCTGCTAATCGAGTTAGACTGAAGTGAAACCATGAAGCAGTAGAAGGTCATTTTATTTAGGCTTTAGCTTTGTGGAAAAGGGCATCTTGGCACCAGCCGTGTTTACCAGTCGTGTTTATGGGGACTTGAACCCAAGACCTCCAGCGCTGAGAGGTGAACATCAGATTCATTCGTGCAAATATTGGACATATGTCCTACATTTTTCTTGGATTTTATTTTGCACGTTCATTTTCCATCCTCTCCTTCTTTAGAATGATGGAGGCTGGTTTTATTGTGCCATTAAGACTGATGTATGTAAGTAATCTTCTGATTGGCTGCACTCCTTGAGTCCCGGCTGCTGATGGCGAAGCATCATGTGCCAGAATTCGAACTTGGGGTCCTCTTTGTGCTCCTGGGTTTTGCCGCAGTTTCTGGGTTGAATGACATGTTTTATAGATGGGCGTGTCAGGCGTGTATATAAACTCCGCCTTAATAAAAAGACATGCAGCTGGACGAGAGGCTGATATGTATATTTTATCAGCATAAGATTGCCGATCTCAGACCAGTTTATGCCATTTCTCTACCACTGATCATTGATTAGATGATTGATTGGTCTTCGAGTCTGTTCTGAAGTATGTATTTAAACCCATTTCATCAAATTCTTCCAAAAGAACACAAAGTATGACCGTCTCATCTGCAACGCTGGAGTAACATAACCGAGTGTTCAGTGCCACCATCGTTACTCTTTGAATAAGCTACATTCTTCAGGATTGAGCACAATCAAGGTTAGAACCTTAACTGAGTGGGCGGAGCTAAACCGCTGTAGGCTGAAAAGAAACAATGTTTTTAAAGACCTCAGATATTTTTTTTAAGTGTCCACTTTAAACATACAATGGGATGCCACTTTATGGTTAAATCAGAACATGAACACATTTTTTTTGTTTACCATACCTCTACCGTTTGGTAGAGATGGTACAATCACATTGTGTCACATTCAATACATTCTTAAACAAGATATAAAGACTTAAATGTGCTCTACCAAATGGTTGAGCAGGATGTTAAAAGGTTAAAATGGCAAATTATGTTATGTTTATATGTAAGCTACGTCTTACTGGCTCCATGCAGAGTCACATGACTGACCCCATGACTTTCACAGCACTGTGACCTAAACCAGCCAAACAAATCCAGCAACGTCTAGTCCAGCAACATTTCTCTGAATGTTTTGACATGTTAATGACTCCGCTCTGGCACACCGTGTGCTCTGTTTGAATAAATGAGTAAAATCACTTCATTCGGATCGATACGCTGGCCTGAGAGAGCTCGTGTAGACCTCTCTAGATTTAATGCCTGCACTTCTTTTATTTCTTTCCTGAATTATTTCCAGCTCCACACGTAAAGGATAGGAAGCTTATTCATCCGGCTGCCCTGCAGTGATTTGTTCTGTTCGGTGACACACTTTTAGTGTGATATTAGCCCAGGAGACAGGTGAGTGTGATGCTTAATAAACCAGCCCAAAATCTTTCTCACTAAAGAATAAACAGCTTTTCTTCTTCAATAAGCCGAGACTGAACGTCAATCTCTAGCACCAGGAGAAGATAAATACAGCCTACAGGTCCAGGTGATGTGCAGGTATACTCTCTTAATGCCTCAGGGAGCCTACATTTGTTCTCTTGGCATTGTGGATAGGGCTGCCCACTGTTTTGGGCACATGTTTTCACAGGATGGGTTCAATGAGGTGGTCAAATTCCATCGTGTGCAATCACATTGGCACAAAGTTGTCAAGAAAATCTGATCTGAATCCCTCTAAGGTTCACTCTGTACCTTCCATGCATCACCTCTTAATTACCCCACCAAGCAGAAATGTTATTATTGTCCATTCAGTGCCAGACATCTGCCCACAGTCACACACAAAGCTCCATTCACAAGAGAACGAGCTCCTGTCAAGCCCTGCTCGGCTGTCCAGATGTCCCCCTCAAACGGGTTAAAGGCCTCCAGAGATTTCCACTCTGAGCCACTGGCATCCAGTCCTGCTAAATGTCATAAGGACCAAATTAAAATGAAGGACGTTCTCATTGGTATGATGCCACCAGAGGACGATTACATCACCTAGAAGTAACCAGTACATCTTAAGAGACCTTCACATGTCTAATTTCAGTGAGTTTAAAACTGAGGACCTCACAAAATGCCAATCATCTAACCTACCAATCAAAAGACGATTAAAATAACTTTATTCATTGTCCCGGGATGAAATCCTTAAAGCCAGAACTATCAAATGATTGACAGAAAATTATTTTAACGAGTGTGTTAATTGGACCTTCTTTAATTAGCCAATTAGGAAAAAAAAGTAATATCACATGGCATACTTGAGCTTTGTTTTGGGTCATAATTGATACATCCAGAATTTTGCTCACAGCATGTTATTTAAAGAAAAACAAACATTTTAACCTCTTAACTTTAAAATTACTTCTAAAACGTTGACTTACTTAGAAATCTGCATCTTCTAGAGCATCTCCAGAAATGAGAATATAGTGAAAAAAGGTCATAATTTAATTCAAAAAGGTAAACAAACATATATTTGATATTCGATACCTGTGAAGTGTCATAAATCATGGAATCCATGTAAAAATCCTCCTAGTTCAGGTTTTTGGCTGCCTCTTTTGCTAGGAGTGAAGCTTGACAGCAGTTTAAAGCTTGACAGATTGATTCGGTTGTGAAAACAAGCTTCTTTCAGCTCCATTTGCTCTCTATAGTAAAGCCATTTCTTAGCCGAAATGATTTGGAGAAAGACATCCATGCATTTGTGAGCTCCAGGCTCGACTACTGTAATGCTTTATATGTTGGAATTAATCAGTCTTCCATCTCTCGTTTACAGCTTGTTCAAAACTCTGCTGCTCGCTTATTGACCAGCACTCGTAAATTTGAACATATCACACCTGTTCTTTCATCTTTGCACTGGCTCCCGGTTCAGTTTAGGATACAGTTCAAACTGGTGCTCTTTGTTTTTAAAGCTTTGAATGGCCTTGCGCCTCCCTACATCACAGAACTACTGCAAATCCCCCAGAAAGCAGAACCTTACGGTCAGCTGGCCAATATCTGCTCAAGGTACCTAAATCTAGATGCAAGCACTGGTGGGGATCGATCCTTTTCTGTTGCTGGTCCAATGGCCTGCAATTGTCTTCCCTTAGAGTTGGGTACCATCTCTGACCTGGTTCTGTTCAAAGCCAAACTTAAGACCTGCTTGGAATTTACAGCAGAGTAAAATTCCAAGTAACGAGTAGCGTAAATTTGTTCAAGTATCCCAAACCGCTAGGGGCGCGGCAGTCGTAGCATCCCCTAAATGCTAGTGTAGAAGAAGAGGTCAGTCATTACCTTTGACTGCTGTCCAGTGAAAGTGAAAGTGCTAGTGAAAGTGACACAAAGACAGCAAAAGGTAGTGAACAAGAAAGTTAGATACATTTTACTTTTACTTTTCATATGATAAGTGTAACCATGCCATACACGTACGCCCGTCCTCCTGTCCTCCTTAGCCACCAGCCTACACGAGCACCGTCGTCTCGTTTATGTTTTAAAAACCCATATAAACACATTATTTACATATTAAAGTATACTGTATATTGGCCGGCTGACACGGATTAATCAGTTTTACATGTATTCTTATGGGGAAAATGCATCCAGCTAACGAGCAAACCAGCTAACGAGCTCGGCTCCTGCACGGATTAAACTCATAAGTAGGGTTACCACTGTATTCTACATTTTGAAATATTTTTTAAAAATATAATTTCAGCTTTTGTTTCTTTTCTATTTAATCCATTTTAAAAAATACATCGTATATTATTATTCACATTGTAATAAATGATGCAAGATAATTTATTACAGTGGAACCTTGCTTTTCGTCACCGTTTCAAAGTGTCTGATGATAAACGAAATTAACAATAACTGAAGCAATATTTCCCATAAGAAAGAATGTAAATCCAATTAATCTGTTCCAGACACTCCAAAATATTAACAAAAATATATTTTATATAGAATAACTATAGTTTTACATACAGAACACAATGAGAAATAAATACTAAAGACTAATGAAATAAATGAACATTTAACTTCACTCTTACAGATTTACGCTCTGTTTTAGAGAGTGCCGGTGTGGTCCAGCTGCAGCCTTTGTTTTGCACACCTGTTCTCTGGGTTCTCAGGCGCTGTTACTTTAGTGTAATGTGTTTTTGTTTGTTTTGAGCGTTATCAATTAGAAACTAAGCCAGAGTTTTGCAGAGTTTTTGTTTTGGTGTTGCAAAATTAGAGAAAAGTCTTGTGGGCAAAGCTCTACTATAAAAAATAACTATATTGAACCATTTTCTTTACTAAAGAAGCCTTGAACCCATCTTTTAAGAGTGTAGGTTTGAAGACAACGCAGTCTGACATATGAAGAATTCTGAATATTAGATTCAAGTCGTTGTTCTGGATATAAAAACTTGTGAACGTGCACTTTTAGAATCATCTCATACTTTTATCTGTAAGAAGAGATATTCTTCAGTATCAGTGAAGAGAACCCCACAGAGGACAGCGGACACCCCTACTGAGAAGAACCAAATGTAAAAACCATCAAGTGTTCATGGTGTGTCTGTCTGATAAAGATCCTGGTACTAAAGCCCTGTGCACTGGAGATGAGGAGCTAATGCAGGCGATTTGATGGCTAATCCTGATGCTGGGTTATTCTCCTGTAAGGACAAACAGAGCCCAAGTATCTCAGCAATGCCTGAGCGCCGACGTGCCTTTGGTGGGTAAGAATAGCCCCACAATGGAGCTCGTGTGTCTCGTCTTCTGTTGTCTGAGAACAGTTGTCGTTTGGGACAGAGAGAGAGAGAGAGGTGAGACAGGAAGCAGTGGCAGGAGCTTTGAGGGTGACTCCACACTAGGCCCTGCTGGGATTCTGGATTACTTTAATGGGTTCCGTTTCAGTCTTCAAGTAGAGACTAAATGACAGATTCCACCTGGAGGAAGAGTGGCATCGTTCCTCGTTGGTGGGCTCTATTTTGTAGAGCCTTGATCTGAAGTCATGGCGAGGCAGAGCACCTCAGAGGCCATCGTTATTGCCCTCAATTACAACATCACCATCGTGGGTAAGAGTAACTTTTACAGCTTCTATATTAATTTCAAAGTAGTTCTTGAGTGATTCCTGCCGGGTACTGTTAAAAGAGATGGTTTGTCAAAGTTTCTTTAGGACAGAAAATGGTTCTATGTGGAACCATGAACATGCATAGGGGTCTTTGCATGATGAATGGGTTCTTCAGATTGAACAGAGGAATGTGAAATGAAAAAGGGTTCCTTGACAACATAACTACAGCAGAACCATTTTGGGGACTATTTAGAACTGCTTTCAAAAAGTTTCTGTACAGAACCATTTACAATATTTTCCTCACCAATCTGAAGAACCCTTTCATCATGGAGAGAACACTTTATCCATGCAAAGGGTTCCTTGAGTGTTGAGTGTGAATAAAGATGTAATGTATTTAATTAATTTAATTTAAAATAGAAAATTATAACAACCGTGTTGTCGGTCAAAAGTTTCTCATTCAAAGCTTTTATTTTTTCCTACATTACAAATAAACACTGAAGTCATCCAGACTCTGAGTGAACACATAATGAATCATGCAGTAAACTTAAAAGTGTTAAACAAACCAAAACATGTTTTAGATTTTACTTCAAAGTAGACACACAACTGATGTCTCAAACACATTAAGAGGCAAGAAATGCAAGTCATGAGCTCTTGACAAGACACAGCTGTTAACTGAAAGCCATTCCAGGTGACTACCTCATAAAGCTGACTGAGAAAATGCCAAGAAAGCTGCATCTAAGCAAGAATGTAAAATATAAACATATTCCGGTTTGTTTACTTGTTTGTTTACTAAATAATTACATATGTGTTTATTCATAGTTTGGATGACTTTAGTATTAATCTACAATGCAGGCAAATCTCAATACTTTTGTAAACCACACTAAACAAGACTCAATACTAGAAGAACTTGTCCTACTGGACTTTTAGCCTAGTTTCTGTGGCCACTCATGAGGAGGATATAACAACAAATAAACATCAGAGTCAATTGATTTCTGTCATTTTTTTCTGTTAAAAATAATTTCCTTTTAACCTAGAAATTCCATGCACAATTAAAGCTCTGATTTAAAAATTTTATTTTAGACACTTTTTAACTTAAAATAATCTACAGTTAATCTAATCAAATCTTTAAAATAAAAATAAAATTAAGATGGGTGCTTTGATATACATTGTTTTGAGTCAACTCTAGTAATAATAAGAAAAATGTTTTTATTTTATATTTTTAAAATCACCTTTTATTTTAAATGATGTGCCTTAAAATAAATTAGTAGAAAGGTAGAAATGTTACAAAATTAGACCAAAAATTTACCATGTAAATGAAATTTATTTAGAAGCAACCATGAACAGCATTTTTAAAGCATTTTGCAATTAAATTCACCCAACTTATAAAATTGTTTCATGTATTTTTGGCTTTGTGTTTTTATCTGTTATAGAAAATAAAAATGTTTTTAAAGCAACAGCATGATACAAAAGTAAACAATATGTACATACAATTATTTTGTGACTTTTTTGTCCAATTTAAAAACAAAAGGTTCCTGGAATATCTTCTCTGGGTTCTTCAGACTTTCGCTCCTGCCCTTAAAAGTGCTTCCATCAACCTTTTTATGCAGACTGGGGTTTTTAAAAAAACCTTTTTTGTTTCGCAAAGGTTTTTTAAAAAACACTAAGGCACTTGGGGAACCATTTTTGTTTAATATCTCTGGAGGAAATTCCTTGAAAAGGCCCTTAAATCCTTTGCAAAAAGCTTCTTCAAAAACTAAGGGTTTAAAATTCTTCTAGAAGTACTTTTAGAGGTCATATCAAGAAGTGACAAACTCAAGAACCCTTAAACATTCCAGGTATGTTTTTCAGTGAAGAACTTTTTTAGACATAATGTAAGACACTTTTTGTGAATCAGAAGATTTTTGTGTGTTTATTATTAGGTGTGCTTGTTTTTAGATTGACCTTCTGTAACATGATACCAACACGAGTTTGTTCGCAAAAACAGATCTCCACTACCATTTTTCAGTTTCTGACATAATTTTAAAGTACCAGTGGCTCTTTACATTGATTGTAAATTTCATGATGACAGGACCCAAATAAATGTCCCAAAATCACTTAGAAAAATGTCTGGTTCCATTGATTTCCATTAAAAGCAAAGCAGGTTTTTAGCTTCTCCTGTAAAGTTGTTTTTTTAGTGATCTGCTTCATACAAACTCTTAACTTGTTAATCAAACTTGATACATGGCATGTTGGTTTGTCCTTTAGGGAAGGTGTGGCTGGTCCTGATGGTCTTCCTGCGTATACTGGTCTTGTTCTTTGCCTGCTATCCCCTCTACCAGGATGAGCAGGAACGGTTTGTGTGTAACACCATCCAGCCAGGCTGTGCCAACATGTGTTATGATATTTTTGCTCCTCTGTCCCTGTTCCGTTTCTGGCTGGTCCAGCTCACCTCTATTTGCCTGCCTTATGTTATATTTATTGTCTACGTGATCCACAAAGTTACAACCAATCCGCCGGTTGATCCTGAAGTTACTGAAAGAGCAAACCTTGGCTCCCTTTACAAGATCTACCAGGAACCTTTGCATGAGGAGCCTTTATCAAAGTCCAACATGAAGTTGAATGTTGGAAAGCTTCACCGTTTCACAGTCGCCTACATCTTCCACCTTTTGCTGCGGATCCTTCTAGAAGCTGGATTTGGAGCCGCCCATTATTACCTCTTTGGCTTCCATGTCCCCAAACGCTTCATGTGTCAGCAGATGCCCTGCACCATCATGGTGGACTGCTACATCTCCAGACCCACTGAGAAGACAATCGTCCTGAATTTCATGCTAGGAACAGCTGCCCTGTCTCTTCTCCTGAACATCTTCGATCTGATCTGTGCCATCAAGCAGTCGGTGAAGCAAAAGAGCAAGAAGATACTGGTAGAGAAGATGTACCAGGAGGAGCAGTACTTTGTTTCTGGGAACGCAAACATCCCTGCACCTCAGGACTTGCTGGCTAGTGGAGGCTTCCGCAGAAGAATCAGCAAGAATGGCACAGAAGACGGTGCTTCTTTGCAGTTAGATGGTGAAACTCACCTGCCTATAACCCCTCTAGGCGTCCATCTCAGCAAACCCACTTCAATGAATGGCAACGGTGGCCTTACAGCGCCGCACGATGAAGGGATGGAGCGAGAGGGCAGTGAATTGGCCCTGTGTCCAGTTGAGCCTTTGAGTACTCCTAGATCCATTCGGGTCAGCAAGCGTGGCCGTCTCAAACCTCCCCCGCCGCCCAGACGGGACAGACCCGCAAGCGCGGGAGCACTGGACGTCCAGGGAACGACTGCAGTCTGTACAAAGAGAGTCGGGCAATACACATTAGTGGAGATGAGCTCGGGGAGTGAGCAGATGCCCTGCGTTGGAGATGGACAGGAGAAGAAATCGGAGTGGGTGTGAGAGTCCAGACACCAAAGAAGAATCTCAATACATACACACTGACATGTATTGGCCTACATAAGACTTATGACCATAATTATTACTACTGTTCTCCAGAGAATATGACTGATATTGTACATTTGTACTCGTGTGTCTAATGAGAAAGCAATATATAATGAAACACTTCCACATATACTACATGTCCAAATGTTTGTGGACACCCTTTCTTTTTGCATTCATGTTGCATTTCTGACATCTAATGGATGTATTTTTAGCCTAGCATGCCTCTACCGATTGGTAGAGATGGCACAATCACATTGTGTTAAGTTCAACGCCTTCTTCAAGAAGATATACTGTAGTGACTTAAACCTCTGGAGTCAGCACTCCTGCCGGTGGCATATTAACAAAATTCTGCCAAAATGCTTATTTAACTCTGCAAGATTTTAACCTAGAAACAAAACTAAACATACACCGGAAACCTTAAAGGGACTACTTTTTAAAATATAAATAGGCGATATTGTAGCTTGAATCTAAATATGAAGCATAAAACATGTCACCTCACATTTGTTAAGCTTTGGAAATAAAACCGCATACAATTTCTAAAAACTGTAATTAATTTATCCTAGATTTTATCCTAGAAAAAAAAAACAGACCACGGAAACATTAAAGGGTCTACTTTTCAAATATATGTAGCTTGAATCAAAATATATTTTTAGATATTTGTGAGAGGAGCTTAAATAAGCAGAGACATGTTTGTGAGAGCGAGTCAGACAGCAGAGCATATTTTCCCGCCAAAATGAGCCAATCTGTCATTCATATGATAATGACATAGTAATTCCGGACATTCCATTGGTGGATTACCAGCCATGGAATGTGTGGAATCTGAACCAATAAAGACATCTAACCTGCAGTGAACTCTTACTCATCTCATAAATATTCAATCTAGGAACCACTGAATGAGTTAAACACGTCAAGTTGTATTAGTTAAGCTTTAGAAATAAAACCACATACAATGTCTAAAAACTGTAATGAGCAGTGTGTAGCCAACACCTCTGTTTATTCAGTTCTGAGCTCAAAAGTCTTGACTAGAAATGTTTAGAGTGTTTTTTCACAACATATCAGCACATCTGAAAACAGGTTTTTGTAAAGTCTAAGTTTAGAGCAGATTTAATCAGAATTTAGATTTATGACACTCTTACTGTTTTGACACTGTTGTTGCTGAGTTTGTGCTGAACTAAAGTCTGTGTAACACTTTTGGGAAAAATTATTTTAGATGTGTGTACTTTGTAAAAAAGTGAAGGTATGTTGGACTACATCAGAGTGTCTGAAATACCCTCAGACTCCAGGGGGTTAAATATGTACCATGTCTAATGCCAGGTGTGGGCTAGAGGCTCCATCCAGTACATTTGGGATGAGTTGATGGACTTGGGGATGAGGTCATGATGGTGATCATCCAACATCTTGATCTCATGTTCATGTCATTGAATCAATCAAATCCTCACAACAATGCTGCAGAATTTAGCATAGAGCCTCACAGACTTTTTGATTTTAGAATAAGAATACAAGGGTAGGTGTCCAAACATTTTTGTCCTACAGGTCAGTTCTTGAAAATGTGTCAGAATGCATAAAGATGTGCCCAACTGGCCTCACTGCTGATAATATTGCTTTTTCTAACACTATTTCATCCTTTTCACTTAAAATGGTTTCCTATTCAGTTTATTACATGTACGAGATGTGCTAGAACAGTGGACAGATGGTGAGGGTCACTACTCCAAAAGAAACTGAAGGAAACGGCACTGATCACAAGACCTGGAAGTCTTCGAAATGAGCCAAAACTGAATAGAGTGAATACAGCACCACCACCAGACCAGTCACGACCTTCAGCGTCCACCTGTTGCTTGTGTTTGTTTTAGCGCTCTCAGCCTCTGTCTCACTAAACTCAGACAGCCCTTGGCCTCTGTTGACCTGCTGGGTGCGGTAGGAGTGAGAGGTCATTCTAAAACCAGGTCCGTTTTATCCTGAAAGAAGCTCCAGGGCTGCTGGGTCAAAGCTGCTGGCAGACCTCCAGTCCAGCTGGGCTGAAAGACTTTCCCAACATTAAAAAAATGCCCAAACTGCAGAAAATACCATTTTTTTTTTTACCTTTTTTTGTATGTAAACAAGTTTGATCACTTATTCCTGATATATGAGATGCTACAGCCAATTTTGAAACCAAATGATTTTTATTATGATTATGATGTCACAAAGAGCGACACATTTATTCCACCTATTCAGCGGTTTTGTCTCACCTGGACAGCCAATCACAACAGAGATCCAATCTTAAGCAGCCTGTTTGATTTTAAAGGACAATCAAAAGTCTATAAAAATGGTTCTTTATAGAACCTTTATGGCTTCAGAACTCACTTCACAAAATTACTGGTGACCGTATTATTCTACACTCTTAAAAAAGATGGTTCTTTATAAAATAAATTGGTTCTATATCGCTCAAGGAACCCTACTTGTGGTTAAAGGGTTCTTCAGATTGATGAGAAATGGGCTGTAGATGTTTCAACATGAACCTTTCTGAAATTGGTTCTACTTAGCTCCCAAAAGGGTTCTGCTGTAGTTATGATGTCAATGCTATATACATGCGACATATTTTAAGCTATTTTTAGTTTTAATGTTGATCTGTTTGGCTTTTAGCTCATAAACATCAGAAATCCAGAATCTCAGATTATTAGAATATTTTATTTGGAGTAAATTACTGTTCAAACATTAGCAACATTACAACAAAAAAAGGCATAAAATGTGTCACTTTATGTGTAATGAATATAAAATATATAACAGTTTCCCATCTTTAAATTAAATTATGAACACAAATGAACTTTTTTCAAGATGTTCTAAATTTTTGGAGATGTTTACAAAGGAATGGAAGAGTCTAATGGCGGATGATAGCTTATAACTCTGTCATCTACAGGTCAGGTATTTAAATACAAGACAAAATCTTTAACACTGTGTCTCTGGGAACCGATATTATCACAAAACAACATTAAAATAAATGTTTAAGTACTTTTAAGATACATTTTGCATAAAATTGTATGAAATAAGGCAAACGTCCCCTTTAAGAGACAGACACACGTACTGAACCAGTGCACTGAACAACTGTTTATTTAATTAATTAAATCAATAACTCTGCCCTGTTTGAGTTATTTAGCTAATTGAGGAATGAAAGTTAGACGGGCCTAATTAGCATTTGAATAATGTTAAAGGGACCCTGTCAGTATTGTTGAAAGCAGTGCCTGTGTAAGAGCAGTCCACTCAGTCTGCGGTCCATCACAAAGCAATTAAGAGCCAGAGCCGGGTGCATATTTATGGAGACGCTTTGTCACAATATATTTGAAGGCCCAGAAGGCTTTGAGGCTGGAACTTTAGAACATATACAAACACTTAAAATAGCACCCAGTGATCCAGTGAAACATGAGAGTGTGATGACGCCCAACTCACACCCGCATTTCACCTCTACAGCCAGATGAACGGTCAGCCTTCCCGTAGCTTTAACTCGAACAGTCTGCTCAGAGTTAATGGGCATCATTTACATTTGAGGCATTTAGCAGATGCTTTTACCCAAAGCAACTTGCAATTGGGGGTTAGGTGCCTTGCTCAAGGGCACTTCAGTCATGACCTGCCCAGGGATCAAACCAGCAACCTTCAGGTCACCAGACCAGGTCCTTAATCACTAGGCAATGGCTGCTATGCGGGAATGAAGCTAGAATGAACACCTTCATCACTACCATCATACACCAGCATCTCTATCACCTGTAAATGCACTGAAGCTAAGTAGGTCTGACTCTGGTTATAAATAGATGGGAGACTGCCAAGGAAAAGTTTGTGTCTCTATACTGCCTCCTTGCAGTGATGGGAGCACTACTGTGTAAATTTCACCATCTTTCCAATGACCTCTGAGATCAGACCAACTCCCTTGAAAACAATAAGGGTGTTTACATTTACATTTATGGCTTTTGGCAGACGCTTTTATTCAGATTGATTGAAGACCGGCAGAGCAGCTGCATTCTGGATCATCTGCAGGGCCCTGTTGGCTCACATACAAAGACCAGCCAGGATCTAGATGCAGTAGTTACGTGTTGAGAAGACAGGAAACTAGACAAGCACCTGGGTGGCATTCTTGGTTAGAAAGAGTTGGAGCCAATGACTGTTAAAGAGTAGGAACCTGCATGACCAAGTCAAGTTTGCAATATAAGTAGAAAACTCTTAACGGGTCATCCCAGATCACAGCAAGGTTTCTTATTTCTTGAGATGGAACAATCATGGAGTTCTCAAACAAGATAGAAAGTTCAAGATACAAACCAGTGGTTCCCGGAACAAACAGAAGCTCAGTCTTGCTAGGGTTGAGGATTGTCTTCCATGTAGAGATGTCAGCCAAACATGAGGAGATGCAGCTGGATACCCGAGTGTCAGAAGGAGGGAAGGAAAACATCAGTTGAGTGTCATTAGCATGATAATGGTATGAAAATCCATGAGAAAAAAATATTTCACCAAAAGAATTAGTGTATAGTTAGAAAAGAAGAGGACCCAGTACTGAACCTTGTGGGACACCAGTGGCGAGTGTCCTGGCCCCTCCTAATCATCTCCATTTTCATAAGCAGGATCAGTCTCTCCTCATGTCTCTGTTTAATAGCTACTGTGTGCTGAGAGTTCTGGTTCTGGCTGCAGGTGGACCATTTTTGGTAGTTGGGGTGAGTCTCTCCCAAAAGAGATATGAGTGTCTAGAAAGTGCTAATAGTGTAATAGTGTAATAATCACCCTTGCCTACAAAGACGTCATGACAGGGACTGTGTTAGGGGTTGGAAGGTATCTTGATGCATTTGGGACCATTCCAACTGCATCAGAGCATTTGGTACCACTTGCTGGAGCTGTCGTTCCTCTTTGGCATCAATGGGGTACCACTGTTATGGTGTTATAGTCAACACTCATGCACATCTGTGAAAGGGTTCTTCAGATTAAAGAGGAATGGTTTGTAGATGACTCTATATTGAAAATGGTTCTATTTAGCACCAAAAATGGTTCTTCTATTATGAGAAGCTTGACATTGTAAGAACCCTTTTGAAACAGGTTCTATATACAGTATAACCCACTACTCATCAATCTGAAGAACTCTTTCACAGGTTTTCATGAATGTTCATGGTTCTATATAGAACTATTTTCTTTACTGAAGAACCCTTGAAGAACCATCTCTTTTAAGAGTGTAGTGGTGGTGAATGCTTAGTTCTTGTATAATAACCCAGTAACTGAGCACTGTATTATACACCATTACCCCAACAGCAGTCAGAGTCTAAAGTGGTCTTTTATTCACATGATTTGTCATTGTTCCTCTCCACTTTTGCTTTCACCAGTGTATGTCCTTGAACCATTTGTTGACGAGGGTCTCCTGACAAGTCCAATTTTGATACCAGACAGATTGGTGGCACTTCATTGATAAGACAGCCACCTCATTTGGCATGTCACTCTGCCATTTTTCAAATTCCCCAATCAGATTATGGTCTGTTTTTGTAGACGTGAAACGTCACACCATCTCTAGTCTTCTGCATGGCTTTGTCTCTGCACAGCCGCTAACGGTGCGATGTTTTGATATCAGATCCACAAACAATGGTTCTCTAACAATAAAGCCAACACTCAGGGGATGAACTGTAAACAGATAACAGGCTGGTTACTTGATATATGTAATAATCTTCTGATGCTGTTACTGTACCTTTAGCAATGATATAGACTATGTCCACATGTTTGTGGACACCCCTTCTAATGAATGCATTCAGCTACTGTAAGTTGACACAGTTTGTTTAGTTACTGTAGAGTACTGCCAATAGAATAGAACTAAACATTAACCTATTGAGGGCAGCACGGTGGCTTAGTGGTTAGCACGTTCACCTCTCAGCACTGAGGTTTTGGGTTCGAGTCCCCATCTGAGCAGAGTTTCCATGTTCTCCCCGTGTCTGCGTGGGTTTCCTCCGGGGACTCCGGTTTCCTCCCACAGTCCAAAAAACATGGAGATCAGGTGAATTGGGTACTCTAAAACATTGTCCTTTGTGATGGACTGGTGCCCTGTCCTGGGCTTAGTTGAATAATGTAATGCCCTGCCCTGCACCCAGTGAGGGGGTAGGGGACTAACCACGACTCTGATAAGGATTAAGCGGGTGTGATAATGGATGGATGGATTAACCTATTGGCACCATGTCTAATGCCAGGTGTCTAATGCAGCAGGTGAGAGATGAGAGAGACCCCAATGATCCTCACTATGTGCTGGAGAGTCTTACGGTCAGATGCAGAACAATTCCCAAAGCAGACAGTGATGCAGCTGCTCAGGATGCTCTCTATGGTTCCTCTGTAGAAAGTGGTGAGGATGGGGGGTGGTTGATGAGTCGTCTCGGCTTTGTTACTCATGAAGCTGGTGTTGAGGGACCAGGTGAGTTTCTCCGCTAGTTGAACAGCAAGGAATTTGGTGCACCTGACAGTCTCCATAAGGGAGTCATCAGTGTGTTCTCTCTGTTATTTACTAAAATCAACAACCATCTCCTTAGTTTTGTTCATTCAGAGACAGGTCGTTGACTTTGCACTAGTTTGTTAGACATCCCACCTTCTCTCTGTAGGCTGACTCATTGTTCAAATATGTCCAAAAGTATCCAAACAGCACCCGAATTAGTGAATGTAGCTACTTTATACTGCTTGTATAATCTTCATTAAAAACAATGACAGTGTGGAGCTGAGCCTAAGGACACCAGGCCCAGCGCCAACCATCAGCTAGAAGGGTATAAAGCCCCTCAACATTGAGCTGTGGTGCAGTGGAACTGTGTTCTCTGAAGTGATGGAGGTCCATCCAATAACTTTGGGATCAGCTGGAATGTCCAAAACTATCATCAGTATCAGTCCCTGACCTCACTGATGGTCTCATGACTGCAATCATATCCTCACAACATCTAGTGGAACATCTAGACTCTACAGGCTGTTACTGCTAAACTCTCCCTTGATGATGAAGAAACTGGATCAGAAGGTGTGTAATCCCAAAAAAAGCCTGTGTTTTAGGATGAGTATGTACAGAACCATCCCTTTAACTGGGTTTGAGTTAATGGCTCATTAGACCAGACTGCCCTCTAGTGGTTCTAAAGATCTACTCAGTGGCCAGTAGAACCTTTTAAAACTCTTTTCTCCTTCTTGCTGCTGTCTGACTTATACATATATACAGAATCATATCAGAACCTTATGTCCACTACTGGTTTGGACATTTATAAAATAATCTAATAAACTCTACACTCTTCAAAAAGAGTCTCTCTTCAAGGGTTCTTTAGCAAAGAAAATGGTTCTATATAGAACAAACATTCAATGAACCCAAAAGGTTATTTGCATGATGAAAGGGTTTTTCAGGTTGATGAAGAATGTGCTGTAGATGGTTCTATATAGCACCCAAAAGGGTTAAAAGAACCCTTTTGGGTTCTATATACAACCATTTTCAAAAAGGCTCTGTATAGAATTATGTACAACACATTCCTCGTCAAGAACCCTTTATCCATTTAGTAAAGAACCATTTTTTTTAATAAAGAAGCCTTTTTGAAGAACTATCTTGAAACATCTTTGAAAGTGTATATGGTTCTAAATAGAAACCTTCTGAAACTATAGCACCAAAAAGGGTTCCTCTATTATTACAATCTTGACATCATAACAATAGCAGAACCCTTATATACACTCTTCAAAATGCATCCATAAGCATCCATATCACATTCATACACTCTAAGAGAGATGGTTCTTCAATGGTTCTTCAGATGGATGAGGAATGTGCTGTATATGGCTCTATGCAGAATCTGTCTGAAAATGGTTCTATATAGTCCCCAAAAGGGTTCTGTTGTAGTCACAATGCCAAGCTTGTAATATTAGAGGAACCTTTTTAGTGCTGTATAGAATCATTTTCATAAAGGATCTGTATAGAACCTTTTACAGCACATCGATCTGAAGAACCCGTTCACCATGCACAGAAACCTTTCTTTTGTGTGTGCGTTGTTCTATATAGAAACATTTTCTTTACTAAAGAACCCTTGAAGGACAATCTTTAAGAGTGTATGAATGTGATATGGATGCTTTTCCTTTCTCATTTTCTAAGCTACACTAAAAGGGAGGAGGCAAATCTGAATCGCGAAGTTAATTGACAAAGTCCCTTCAGTGCTGCGCAGCAGTAAATTGTAAGAATTTTTTATTATATTACAGATCAATAAAACACAGTTTTTGCTAATCTGTAGGGCTCTTTTACCAAAAAAAAAAATGTTGGCCTGTGGAGGTTAAGAAGTTAAAGCTGATGGGTTACATTTATGAATATATTCAGCATATCTGAGAGCAGTGTGCTCCTCAAACATTACCGGGTGGGTGAAAATAACTGAAACGTCTGAGATTTCTCAGTGTTGAGTGTTTGAGTTGTGATGACAGAAGATAATTGTTCTCTCAGACATTACACTGAAGCTGTGGAACCCAACAGAAAGCCCACACGGATGATTAAGACTCTTTACTCGCTTCATTTACTGATGTTACTTTCTTAAGACTGTGTTTGAATTAGAGATGCACCGAATATTCGGCAACTGAAATGATTTAGCCGAAAAATGGCAAAATAAAATCTTTCACTTTTTTAATGACTCTGTGGCCTTTTCAGGCATTCAGAATTGTGCTTTTTCTCACCAACAAAGCACAGATTCACCAGCACAGTTAGAGTTTGGTGCTGAAATGGAAGAAGACAACAAACTACCAGCACAATTTTTACTAAAGTACAGTTGTTATGATGAAGCCAGAATACAGCCGCTTAGCTTTGTGTTTGTGCTCCCTGCTGCAGTGTTAGGGATCGTCTCACAATTAGCAGAAGAAATGTGAAGTGTTTCAGTGTCTGTAGCCAATGACACTCACATTAAACACACAAAACATCCATGTGACTTACATCATTCATTTTAGACATTTTCATCATTTTATTAAATATTAGTAATAATGTAACACACATGCATCTTTATACATATTCATATATTATTGTCTTTGTTTTGTATACAAATATAAAATAATAATCAATTAATCTCATTAAACTAATGATGTCAAACCAACTTATTAAACTACAGACATTCATTCCTGACTAACTACAAGACTTATTTTGGGAAATAGTTTAGTTTACTGATTTTATAATAATTTATGTAAATGAAGAACCATGTTTAGTATTTGGGTAAAAAAATCATTTCAGTGCATCCCTAGTTTGAATATATATTTGTGTATTCTGACTGCTGGGACAAGTCTTCAGTGATACCTGAACAGTCCCAGGTTCTCTTATTCCACCTCTACCTTGTTGCTCCCTCTTCAGGTCCCTCCTATAAGCCATGAACAACTACACCAACCTGAGCCAGGGCTGTCTGACCCTCTACCCCACCTCTATTTCATTGTTTTATCTCACTTTTTTCTCCACAATGTGTTTGGCAGCCAATCGACTTGCCCATTCATTGACTCTCCCCATCACTTAGGAGGGTGTAGACTAGCACAGGCCTCCTCCGATGCATGTGAAGTCAAGCTCCGCCTCTTTTCCAACTGCTGCTGATACATCGCTGCTGGGCAGCCAAGGCACTGAAGGAAAGTGCAGGATTTCCAGTTCTGATGGATCGCCTGGCAGACGCCTGAGCCAGCCGACATTACTTAGCAGTGCTGTGGAGAGAGTGCCATCTTACCCACCCAGAGAGACCACGGCCAGTTTTGCTGTCTTGAGGCCCGGCAAGCAGCATGATTGGGATTTGAACTAGCAATCCTCAGATCATAGTAACAGCACCTTAGTCCACTGAGTCACTTGGGGCCCAATCCCAGCTCTATTAATATATCAGTATATTCAGAGCAGATCAGAATTTGGAGGGGGGTGTGATGTATTGTGAGTACTGACTTGATGTGAACATCACTCATCTCAATATGGACCGAATGAACTCTGGATCTTAAACTGGAAATGCACCAATGCTTCCCTCTAGTGTCCGACACTAACAGTGCACCCATGACCAGCCGTGAGATGTTCAGGTTAATCAGTTCTGTATCACTGTTTATTATCCTATTATCTACACTCCTAAAAGAGATGATTCTTCAGGGGTTCTTTTCATGGTGTTCTGAGTGGAACCGATCCTGGATCACCAGTGTATGACCTTGACCACCATGCTGTAAGGGAGCTTTTTAATTAATAATATTTTATTAAAAATACTAGTTAATATTAATAATATACTAATAATAACTATTAATCATTATTAGTAATAATAACATAACATACATGTTAATATTAATCATGAATAAAATATGAATACATTATTAAATATAAATAAACTGTTAAAAGCATGTAGCATAACATTATCACTCCAACTCATTACCACCAATTTTACACTTATTTTTGGAATGTATGGTCAATAGACCTCATTTACACAGAATTATGCATATAATTATAAAACCTGTTACTGCTTTCTGATTGGCTGTTTGCAAAATTAGAGTTAAGCTCATATTTACACACACACACACACACACACACACACACACACACACTGTATATATATATATAAATACTTGAGCTAGATTTTGAAATGTTGTACTTTAACTGAAGTAGACTTGTTGCTTCAGGACTTTTATTATGTAATATTTTAATAAATGCTTTGTTTTAACTCAGTTAAACAGGAAATGCTTCCTCGTTTGATGTGAGCAAATAAATTTGCTCCTGATAACCCTGTAATGGATCTTTATTGAAATGAAGGTTCACTAAAACAGAACATTTTGCCCATAAAGAACGTTCCTGGTGGCCCTGTTAAAGGTTCTGTTGCTGCGACAATCAGAGGAACCATTACAGGGTCTCCTACTTAAGCTTTTAATTTTAGAGTGATCAGGATTCCTCTTCAAACCTAAAGAATGATTTTATATAAAGAGTGTTCAGTATCATTGTGTTATTGGATTTAATTGCATTTTTAATTAATTGCATGAAGTAACATGCCATTTCCTTCTGGATCAATAAAGTTCCATCCATCCATCAATCATACTAGTACATCTCCAAAAATCATGAAAAAAAAGTTCATTTGTGTTCATAATATCATTTAAAAAGCTTAGACTGTGAAATATTTTACATACATTACACACAAAGCGACAGATTTGAAGTATTTTTCTGTTGTTGTCGTAATGTTGAAGTTCTTTGAATAGTAATTTAACTCAAAATGAGCTATATGCCATCATATAAACAGATCAAATATGTTACTTTATGTGTAGTGAATATAACATATATGACGTTTTAGAACTCAATTAAGAACACAAAAGAACTTTTCCCAACTAAAAATGTGTGGATGTTGCACTGTGGAAACTAAAGCAGCTCAACATTGTTGCAGTTGCTGAGTTTGGCCTTTAGATGGCGACACGAGACCAGCCACTAGTAACAGTGAACCGACGTAGACTTCCCAAAATACAGAAATGTACACTTATATATATGTTTATCTTATAATTTAATGTGAGATTAAATATGACAAAAGCACACCTGAGTAAATATGTCAGTAACTCTAACAGACCACTGACTTCAGGGTGTCATTAGCATGTGAAAGCCTTCACTGAAGCATCATTAGCATTAGCGGCTTTAAAATGCTAAAACTATTTTATCAAACTCTAATCTCCGTTAAGCACAACTCGAGACTTTCCAGACCTTCCACAAGCTGTGCAGACTGTGTAAAACCTCACACACATGATAATACTCACTGGAAAGGGTATGATAGTGTGTGTTAGCAATGCTAATTTCCCCGGTTTATGGCAAACAGGTAGTTTGTGCTAATGGAAGCTCTTTAAAAGTGAGTTTAATTATTTATACTAGCACATATCTTCAGCAGAAGTGCAGTAAAAAGGCCTGATGCTAAACTAATGCTATTTTCTTAGGCCTGGCTAATCGATGGGAGTGTTTTGAACTGAAGCTTGGGTATAAAATCAATCTGAGAGGTCGACTGGACGTGGCAGAGTAATGGTCGGCACAAAAGATTTGTCATTTTAGCTTTTAGTCCAACAACATACACGTTAAAAGTGGAACTACAAGGCTATTGTAAATCCTCTGGGAACCTCCATGGAACCTTTCGCTAAGAGTAGTTTTCTGAGGAACTTAAAATACTTTTCTTGAGTGACCTAGAACTGAAGCAGGGTGCTTGATGGAGCCCTCAGATGTTGGAGGTTCCTGCAGGAGCTTTTAGACTGTAAACGCCTTTACATGGTTTCTAAAATGATGGTTCTTCAGTGGTTTTTAATAAAATTGTTCTATATTGGTCCATGAACACTCAAAGAACCCAAAGCGTTCTTCAGATTGATGAGGAATCTGCTGTAGATGGTCCTGTATACAAGCCTTTTGAACATGGTTCTATACAGCACCAAAAATGGTTCCTCTATTATTGCAAGCTTGACATCATAATTACAGCAGACCATTTGGGCTATATAGAACCATTTTCTTTACTAAAGAACCCACGAAGAACCATCTTTTTTAAAGAGTGTATAATTAATATGTCTTAACATGTCCTACGAGTCAAAAATGAGCCACCTTCAATAAAAACCCCTTTAAAATGAGCTTAATTTTTAACCCCCAAAAACTATTTTAAACTTTGTGAAAATTTGGCTTTTCTGTTTTTAACAGAAAGCTTGTAATTCATCAATGGACACCAGCTGTTTACATGCCGTAGTTTTTCCCCCTAAAATAGAGGTTTTTATTAATAATAATAATAATAATAATAATAATAATGCATATGTATGAACATTATTTCTTAGCAAGAGTCTAAGAAAGTAGAAGAAATGTGCAGAAAGTTCTGAAAAGTCATCAAATTTCAAGAAAAAATATCTTTTAAGGAGTTTTCTCCACTTCCAAACACAGTGGTGGTTCATTCTTGACCCTTAAAACAACACAAGTGGTACAGTATTTAAGTACCTTGCTCAGTTTTCAGCTTAAAAGTAAAGGAAATCTGTCATCCAAATATTCTACTACTTTCTAGATCCAGTGAATGAAGATAAGTAAACAACCCCAGATGTTCGCTGGATAACCCTGGAGAGTCTAACCTGACTTTTTAGAAGTAGGAAAGCAATGACACCAAAAAGGCTACTTTTATTTTCTTACAGCGCCCCTAAAACAGGAACATGTGCTAGAAGTTCCACCACCCCTCCTCTCCTGAGTCTCTCCAGGCTCGTGTGGGACAAAAGCGAGAAAGAAAACTGTTTCATTTGCAACATTTTTGAGCAAGGTTCTTTGTCCGAGCTTTAATACGGTTCTGTCAGGGCTCACAGCGAAGGTCCCTCGATGGGGGATTACTGTAAAGGGACCACCTGTAGGGGGCCATTCACATTTGAGACTAAACTCCACCATTAATAATACAGCTGAAGCTCAAGTAAGACGTTTTTGATGGCGCTCTCAAATTAGACACTAGACAACTCGCTGGCATTGGCAGGAGGAAGAAAGAAAAAAGTTCTATCTACATGTCACCTTTATTGGAGACTTTAAAGAGAGATCAAAGTTTGCCGTAGATGAAAAGAGCCCCGTTCCCCGCATTTAAACCCCATTCACTCAGCCCCTCTTGGAGTAAATTAAGTGAAGAGTGCAACAATTATGGAGATTCTCCAACTCGAGCTCCTCGCCTCTAATTACGGCCCCAGATAGCTAAGAGCTAAGAAAGAGCTCCTCTTTACAAGGGCCAACAAAAGAGTCCAGAACAAGCACCTTCAATAGGGTCACCCCCCTCGAAACCTCTCATTAACAGCCTAGCGAAGAAGAGTTTTTAAGATTTCTCCAAATGTTTTATTGTCAAAATAAAAGTCATATTTGTCTTCAAGTGACATCTACACTATGTACAAATTTACAATAATTTTATAAATCTTTTTTTGTACAGAATTTACAAGTTTGTACATTGAACAATCGTATAAATACACTTTACATTAAAAAAACACAAAACACAAAAAAACAACCCGTAAAATATTTGGGCACTAAGACTTTTAAGGCTTATTCGAGACCATCTTTGACACTGTGATTGTTTTAGTTGTGTAAAAAAAACTGAAGCAACAGGAACTTTTCCTCTGAAGGCTAAAGGACGGGGCAAAAATGTCCGAGCTCCACTTAAGACAATGCGACGCCCTGAGGCATCGCTGATTGCATGGCGTGTCCATATCAATAGAATGGAGAGAAATAATAATAATAATGACAGGTACCTTGTTTCTACCAGCCTTTCTTGCTGCTTGCCTAATTGAAACCATTAGCAGTCTATTTGTATGTTAATCACGGGGGAGGCTGATGCACAGCCTGCTCTACAACAGTCAGCAGTCCACTGCCTTTCAGACCTGTGATAAGGGCATCTGTTTAGGGCACGACACAGAGCTGGCGGTGCCCGAGCGCCACGTGAGCCCCGTGCTCACATCGCTGTACGTGGAGCCACTCGTGCCTTTGCTGCCCCAGCAGCAGCGTGTGCACAGTGCTCGCCAAGAGTCCAGAGTCTTGCCTGACCAAATCCAAACCCCAGACGTGATGCCCACGGACAGGCACATAAAGTACTTGAGCATGAAGACGGCATAGTCTGGCCTCCGGAGCTCCTGCTCCATCAGGCATGAGCAGTTGTGGCTTGTTTCCCAGCTCTGCCTGTTATGTTGTTCATAGAAGTAGCAAGCCACAATTATGGTGGCGGGCACGGTGTACAGCACCGTGAAAATGCCAATCCGAATCATCAGCTTCTCCAGTTTGTCCGTTTTGGTGCCACCTTGCTTGATGACACTGCGAATCCTGAACAGGGACACGAAACCCGCCAGGAGAAACATAGTGCCGATAAACAAGTAGATGACCAAAGGTGCCAGAACAAAACCTCGCAGGTTGTCCAGGTTCTGGTTGCCTACGTAGCAGATCCCAGCCACCGGGTCACCGTCCACGGAGCTGAGAGCCAACACAGCGATGGACTTCATGCTCGGGATGAGCCAGGCAGCCAGGTGAAAGTACTGTGAGTAGCTGGCTATGGCCTCGTTGCCCCACTTCATGCCAGCTGCAAGGAACCACGTGAGGGACAGGATCACCCACCAGATTGAGCTGGCCATGCCGAAGAAGTAGATCAGGAGAAAGACAACAGTGCATAGCGCAGGGCCTGTCGTCTCATAGTGCACATGTTCCACGTCATACTCCTGGCTGCATGCAACCTTCTCGTGGCCAGCAATCAGTCTCACAATGTAGCCAATAGAAACAAACATGTAGCAGGCTGAGAGGAAAATAATGGGTCTCTCGGGGTACTTAAACCTCTCCATGTCAATCAAAAAAGTAGCAACTGTAGCAAAAGTGGACACAAAGCACAGCACAGACCACAGGCCGATCCAGAAGGCTGTGAAAGTCCTCTCATCCTGGGTGAAGTACGGGTTGTGGCAGGGCATGGCACAGTTAGGCATCTGGCCAGTCTTTACACGGTTGTAAAGTGGATGCCTCTCACTGCTCACCCTCACCATGGGTGCCCGGCACTGGCAGCCAGGCTCACAGGGGGACCCCGGCTTGCGCTTGGTCTGGACACCTGGCCGTCCGTGCTTGGTCCTGTGAGGCGGAACGTGCGGCTTGCCTGGCCGTCCGGTAGGTTTGGACAGCACGGGGGAAACCGTGGTGGAGTCAGTCCTGTTGTAGTCCATGCACAGGGTGTCCGGGTCACCCTGGACGGGCAGAGTGTCGCAGCGCATGCGGTCCGGCCACGGGAAGCCATACTGCCTCATGAGCGGAGCGCAGCCGGCCCGTGCCCGCTCACACACACTACGGCAAGGCGGCAGGGGCTTCTTGTAGTCCTCCAGGCAGATGGGGGTGTACATGCTGCAGAGGAAGAAACGCAGGTCCGGCGAGCACTGGATCTCCACCAGCGGCCAGAACTGGTGCACCTCCAGGCCTGCCTCGTCCTGCGTGTCGTGGTTGAACTGGTTGGGCATATACGTGTGGTTGTAGCCGATGCCTTTGCACAGGGGCACAGCAATCTCCTGGCACGTGAGCTCCTTGGCCGTGGTGCCGCTGGAGCACTGCAGGGCGCCCAGTGCGAGGAACAGGTAAATCCCCAACAGGTAGCACTCCATTCTCTGCTCTTTTCCCCCCACCTCGAGTGACAATAGAGAGGGCTACAGTCCTCCTGTCCTTTTCTTAATTCTGGCAAAAATAAAAAAGATACAACAGCCAAGTCCCATCAGATCTTCAGTCTGGATCTCATGTCGCTTCACGGAGTTGTAACCGCGCTCAGGCGACAGAGGAGGACCGGTGAGAGGGAGAAGGAGGAAAGAAACCGGAGAGGGGGGAAAAACACAGCCCCCCTTAGGCGTGTAGGCAAAATGGCTGAGGATATGCAGCCGTCTCGGAGCGCTGCCCGCTTCCCCGCTTATTCCGTGATTTCCGAGCGCGATTCCGCGTCTCTTCCGCTCCGTGTTCCGGCGCTGATTTCCGAGAAATTAAAGTTTACAGCCGGAAGCCGGAAAACGAGAGAAAATCCTGCGTCTGCATGCATGCGGCGATCTGACAAAGCCTCTCTCTCTCTCGCTCTCTCTCGCTCTGTGTCTCTCTCGCTCACACAAATCCGCGCACCGAGCGGGACCCTCTGTCTATTTATGAGAGCGCGCCCAGGCCGCGCCCCCTACGCGGAGCGGTCCTATCAGTGCGCGGCAGGGCGGAGCCGCTGAGCTCAGCCAGTCGAGTTTCTTCAAGGTGTTCAGTTGCAGCAGAGGCGGCAGGTTTACACGCTGGAAACGCGCTAAACGTGCGTTTATACTGATGGATTTACACGTTTTACGCAACATCAGCACCACATCATGTAGGATTCATTAATCCCGGTGGTTCATTAGCATGTGTTAAGTGGTTCTGCCCGGGGGGTGCAGGTTGTGCTGCTTTGGGCTGTTTAGTTTGTATTGATGTGCTGATGGGGGGCTTAAATGCATGCAGGGAGCTCACGCAGGGGGGCGTAATGACAGGAGGGTCACGAACAAGCAGAGAAGTTTGTTAACAGTGGCAGGGCAACACGACCCCCCACCCCATCCCAAAAATTCCACACCACGTCCCTCAAAACACCAACAACTCATTAATACTGAGAACTGGAGTCAATTCAATGTATATAGGTCTCTCTCTCTCTCTCTCTCTCTCTCTCTCTCTCTCTCTCTCTCTCTCTCT